>JADRCD010218020.1:0-52434 GCA_019843815.1 Montemys delectorum | reverse complement strand
TTGCCTGCTGAGACTTATTTCATAGACGAAGGGAAGAGCAGCCTAAATAGCCACCAGGAGAAGAGTGAAAAGGTGAGCCAGAAGACTCACACTGTGACATAGTAGGCAGTGGTTACAGACATGAAGAAGATACATATGTGCATAGTTCAATAAGCGCTGAGTTTTACAAGGCAGCTTCAGAGGTACAGTGTTCATGTGAGCTTTTAAAAACAAGGCATAGCATATTACTGATGGGTGAGCGTACATATAGCAAAGATGTAGAAGCCTGGGCTGCAAGGATTCTCCTTCAATTTTTAGTTTGTAGTAGCTTCTAGGAAGGGGAAGGCTTACAGCTTCCTTAACTTTTTTTTTTTTTGAATTTTTTTAAAGATTTATTGTTTTACTTTATGCTTGTGAGTGTTTTTTTTCCTGCGTGTATGTATGTGCAACACATATGTGCATGGTGCCCGTGGAGGTCAGAAGGAGAGTGTCTAATCCCCTGGGACTGGAGTGACAGGTGTTTTGAGCCACCTTGTAGGTGCTGGGACCTGAACCCTGGTCCTCCGAGAAAGCAAGCAGAACTCTTTAATTGCAGAGAGATCTCTGCAGCCGCCTTTCTGTCCTCTGTAACTGTCCTGGGTTAATCTACTCAGGAAGCAATGCTTCTGGGTCGGACACGGGCATTGTGTGCTTTTGTTCTTCCCTAAGCAATATGGAGCAACTCCATGCCCAGGCCTACTTGGGATTAGGTGTCATAAGTCATCTCGTGATGATCTAAAGTGTGAGGGAGGATGCTCTTTACAAATACCCTGTCATTCGTATAGGGAGGCGAGCATCCTTGTTTGTGGTATCTGTGGGGATTCTAGAACTTCTCCTGTGGGTAATGAAGAACAACTGCACTAAAAGAGACATATCTGGCTTATGTTTGAATTATATCCAGACATTTCACATTTTTTTTTCTTCAAGTCAGAGTACATTCCATATGATTCTGCACGTGTGCTTGTAGCATGCATGTGTACATGCATCCGTGTCCACATATACATCGTCGCATAAAACGTTAAAGGGGAAAAAAAAACCACTTGCCACAGTGTTCTTGGACTTCCTGGAATACTTCCATGGGTACCCAAGGTGCCTTTGGGCCTGGGTTAAGAAGCTCCCACTTAGCCGGGCGGTGGTGGCGCACGCCTTTAATCCCAGCACTTGGGAGGCAGAGGCAGGCGGATTTCTGAGTTCGAGGCCAGCCTGGTCTACAGAGGGAGTTCCAGGACAGCAAAGGCTACACAGAGAAACCCTGTCTCGAAAAAAAAAAAAAAAAAAAAAAAAAAAAAAGAAGCTCCCACTTTAAAACCTCCCAGAAGGGAGCCATCCACTTGTCAAGGAGATAGCTACTTACAGAAAGCCTGGGCATAGATCACAGGCTGTTTGGACAGAACGGCACCAAGCACCGAGCACTCTGATTCCTGGCCATCGCCAGTCTCCTCTAACATTTTTTTGTTCTCTCTTTTGGTGGAAGGTCCCTCATTCCAGCACATGTACTCAGTTACCTCTGACACTGATGATTCCTAGACAAGGCAAGTTGTTTATGGGCTGGGCAGGAAATGCAATCCTGTGCACACTCCGAACTGTAGCTAGGCATTTGCAGCTCTTAGAAGTGATGTTTATCTGGAGGGTGGCACTCTGACACTCTGCTTCCCTCGTGTTTTTGCTTTGCCTGGGGTATTGAGCTAATTTGTTAGTTCTAAGTTTGAACATAAAAGAGCAGGCTGGCTGCCAAGGCCCTAAAAGATCTAGGAGCCTTAAATGATTTTGAACTTGCCCTAAATAGTCATCCTTAAAATAGCTGGCGAGCAGGCCATCCCTGGCCTAGAATTTCAGGTAAGCCTGTGGAATCCATTTGTCAGCAGAGGGAAATGGTTGTGCTGTGGACAGCTTGTCCTCACAAGGAAGAGCCAACTGAGGTCTTAACCAGGTGTTAGAATAGCGAGCCAGAACTTGTTCCAGCTGAAGCACTGGGGGCTTGATGGGGACAAGGCGATACTCAAAGTGCCAATCATTTGTGACGTAGTTCTTAAGGACTGCTTTTTGGTCAGAGGCTGTCTTGTTATGCCCAGCTGGCTGGGGAGAGGTCCTGGATGTGCACTGGGGACCCAGACAAGATTAGCATTTTGAGGCTTATGTCGAACTGTCTCAGTGGGCATCTGTACTCAATAGTCAAAGCGGACAGGGCTTTGATTGACAAGCTTGCCCTTCTGACTCACTGGGACTGAGGTGGAGAGCAGTGACCAGAGCTGATCTAGCTAGGGTGTGTGGAAGAGGAAGACGACGAATAGCAGTGTCCAAAGGCAGACGTGGAATGAGGCCCGCTGGAACTGTTCAAGTGTTTTCCCAGCAGACATCGGTGAGCACGTCAGAAACACAGCAGTAGATCCGGGGCGAGGGAGCCTGCAGACACTGAAACTCAGTGTGCCTTGCCTTTTGAGTGGCCGCAGTGGGCCACACAGCGGCTGGTCAGATTCTGCTTCCCAGTGTCTAGCAATCCCCTGCTGCCCTGGGAACATCCCAAGCTTGTTTGGGCCTTGGAGCCTCTGCACAGACTTTTTTGTTTAAACTAAGTTTTGAGCCCTCCTCAGCCAAACCCAAGTCCTCCCAGGACCCACACACAGAAGAGCTTCCGTGCACCTGTTCTCAGGGCCGCTCTTCCTCCCGGCTGTCAAGGCTGTGCTGTGACCTTGGGTAATGAGAAGCCCTGGCATGTCCTCATGCTGACTGATGTTTCTTGTGTGGGTGCCTGTGGGACATAACTTTAGGAAGGGACCCTTACGCCAGTTCTGTAGGGAGATGTCACCTACTGGCCATGAGATATCTGGTTCAATTAGAGTCTGACTGAACTCTTGATTGACAGGCCCCGGGCCCACACCCATACAAAGTGGCTGACTTTCCACTTTCGTCACCTTTGGCAGGTGACCCTATCCCCGCTTCTCAGTCAAGGGCAAGTCACCCTCTCACTGAAAGCTTTCCTGTCCCTGATGAAATAAACAATTGATTGACTAATGACGCCACAGTCAGTGTTTCCCCTCCCTCCCTCCTGGCTCTCCCGTACCACATACACACTGTGCTTTGTGGCATGCTGTCCCCTCTAGGACAGTGGGCTTCTCCTTAGCATTGAAACTTACATCTCTCGGTGTATTTTTAAAAAACTAAACTTAGTCCCTCCAGCCCTAAGGTGGTACACTCAGACACTAACTGTATGTTAGCACCTGGACACACTTAGCTGTAAAACTCACCCTCTTGTGTCCCGGTTTCATACAGGGACCGCCCACTCCGATGCCTGCACTAAAGGCCTGGGAGCTGCCTCTGGCTCCAGTTGCTCACACCTGTTTTCTAACCAGCCCCATATCAACGCCAACTGACTGGCTCTGAGGTCCCCTGTTCCTTCTGCCGCTGTGCAACACAGGCCAGGTCCCCCTAAGCCCCTTGCTTGCCCACCAGGCTACTGCAGTGCCTCTGCCCCACCACCGCCTTGTACCCCAGTTCCAGCTGTATAGCTCTCAACCTCTTTCTTCATTCTCATGCTTCCCCTGGGCTTTCCTTATGTTTCCGTTGTCAGCCTAGAGTGGACCTCATCCTCCTGCTTATCCCTCATCTTTCCCAGCTCGGCTCCACTGTCAGTAGCCCTCTCGTGAACTGCCCTGCCTAGAGAACATGTCTTCTGGACTCCTCATCACTGTCATCGTCTCTGATATTTATGGCCTGCTGGCTTGTCTGCCACTTAGACTCTGGGCTCTCTGGTAAGTCTGGAGTTGGTCCCCTGGCTGTTCTTCCTCCGGGGTCAGTTTGGAGTCTATGACTAAGAAGCCTCACCGGGGAGAGCATGGGATGTGTGCTCATTTAAGTGAGTTCTTCAAGGCTTGAGGAGGTCAGGCCCTAGCCCTTATGTTATGGAACATCTCTTCCCCACTGCTTTTTAAATTTTAATCCCTTGTTTTTCAAATTCACTAAGCCCTGTGTGTGCATATGCATGAGGACACCCTCCTGGGATGCTGCCTTTGCTTCTGGGTCAGATTGGCTCCACACTGAGCTGGGAGCCCCCTGTGCCCTGGCAGTGCCTAGGGTCCTGCCATGCCTGCCTCCCATCTCATCATTCCATGGAATCCTGCATCTTCCTGGTGTACTTGTGCCCCTGCTTTGATCCTGAAGATAGTGATGGGTACAAGGCCTGTCTGGTCCTGCAAGGAACCAAGATGAATAGCCATCAGCTGTTGGGAGCCTCACACTCCGTGGGATGGGATCAGCAGCCTTGGGTTCCCATAGTAACCAGTCCATCAATGCCCTCAGTGTCGAGATGGTGGCACCGCAGAGGGGAAGAAATAGTCTCATTGTCTCCCCTTTGGCCGCTTGGGCACAAACAAGCCGCACCCCGCAGGGCCCTGCAGTGCGCTGAGGTCCAGCCAGATTTGCTGCCCTGTGTGTGCTAAGCGTGTCCCCTCCTGAACTGGGCCAGGAAGGGACCATCACTGTCAGTCTTGGACCCTCATAGGGACTCTTGTATGTCTGCCACAGGCCGTCAGCAGCAGTCACAGGGTCCTTGTCGACTAGGGCCAACTTCTCAATGGCCAGCCAGGCCACTCCTGCCACAGGGTAAACAAATCCCCTGTGTTTCAGAAGGGACCTGGATTTCCAAACTTTCTCCCTTTGGTTTCCAGTCATCCTGGTGAGGGACAGGTTACCAGCAGAGTGTGTGTGTGTGTGTGTGTGTGTGTGTGTGTGTGTGTGTGTAGGGTGCTACTGTGTAATTCAGGGCCCTTTCCAGAGCTCCCTGGGGCTCCCTACACCCCAAGCCTCCTCTTTGTCCACCTTGTCTCTTTCCCCGTCCTTCAGGACAGAAACCAGGGTATCTCCTTGGATTTTTCTCTTCCCCAGTATTGGCAGCCACTAGGTACAGTCCCTGCCAGCCTGCCTCCAGTTGCCTCTCATGCCCTACCCCCAAGCCAGCAGCCACAGCCCAGGCCAGCCTCATGCTCTGCTGACATCCAGTATCCGCCTGGTTGCCTTCCCTGACTCCCTTCTCAGCCTTGACCTCCACCACCAACCAGAAGGTTCTTTAGAGCCACAAGCCTCACATTCTCCCTTCCCTATTTCCAGAGCATTAGAGGCTCCCATGTAGCATGGCGCACAGCCTCAGGGAGGGGCCCCATCTGCTTCCTGCGCATCCCCAAGCCTGGCTCCTTGGTCCAGCAGTGCCAGAACTTTGATGTTCTGGAAACTTTACCTGTGTCCTTTCTTTACTTCTGTTGCTTGTTATTCCTCACAATTTCTCTCCATGTGATCTACACAGAGAACCTCATCAACCTGTCTACTGCTAACAGGGTTGAGCTCCATGAAGGGTCCATCTTCTCTTGGGATAACAGCATGGTGTAGAAGTTTCTTAATCATACCTGTGCCTCCTCAAGACCTAGCCTGCTTCCTGGCATATAGAAGGCTCAGTAAACATGAAACCTTCGCTTTTTTTTTTTTTTTTTTTTAAATTCCAGGTGGTTTCTTGATTCTACTCACTGAGTAAATGATCCCATGGGTATGAATGAGGGAAAATGCTAACTTTATGTTCACATCTTCTATTGACTTCCAGGTGTGTAACTGTCACGGTTGTGTACGGGTTTCTATCCAGTGACATCTCTTGGTACCTTGCTGTTGGGTGGCTTGTTCTCCAGGTCTTGCCCCACAAATTCAAGGTTACCTGCAGGAACTTAAAAATCAAGGCCAAAGGACAGAGCTGACGTATCTGGCAGTATCCAGAGTTCATGTCTTAAAGTAAGGGTGAACCATTTGCTCCTGAGTGGACAAAGAACCGGAAGAATGCAGCAGGATCAGGGAGTGGAAGTGGAAGGAATAGTGGACGGAGGTCAGGAAGGGTGGCAGAGAAAGGAGGAGTCTGGCCTGCCCCAAGCCTCTGTGTGAGTCTTTAGTGAAAGTCTTAGGCCTTGGAGTGACAGTCTGGATCCTGATCTCACTGTGTCTCAGGTGTGACTGTTTTTAACTGCATGGCCACTTAGTCAGCAGATGCCACTCCCACCCTGACTGTCACCATCCAGCTTTTAGCTGCTCCTAGATTCCTGGCATTAACTTCACTAGACAGATGAGCAAACTGACCTCCAGAGAGGTTGAGTAAATTACTACATCTTAGTGGATGCCAGCTCAACAGCTTGGCAGCCTGATGTGTAGGCAGGCTTACACTTAAAGCCTGGCAGTGCCAGCCTTGTTAGGAAAAGTACAAAGAGAATATACGAGCCAGTGGGGGCTTGAGTCAAGTTTTCCGACCAGCTGAGAGCAGAGGGTTGCAGACCAGGCAGGAAGGTTCAGGAGGAAGGGTGGTGCCCTGGGAAGGTGCCTTTGTGGCCCTGCTCAGTGAGGGTGCCTTGTACTTGGGATCCTCCCTTCTTATCAGGCCTCTAGCCCAGAGCTTGCATCAAAGGCTTATCTATGCAGGAATGAAGGCAGACCAGCACTGCTTAGGATCAAACCCCTGAGCCTTACACATGCAAGCACTCTACCACTGAGCCACACCCCAGCCCCTCCCCCACCCCCAACTGCAGTTTTTACACTGGATCCAAGGATTTCCAGGGCAGGGAAGGTTTCTTGTATACCTAATGTATACCCTCCCCAGCCTAGCATATCCCACTGTGTCCCCACCAAGATGGCACTAAGTATCAGAGTCAGAAAGTAGGACTTTCTGAGAGGTGAAGAAAAGCCTTTCAGGACCCAGGGCTGCACTTAGGGTGACACAGTGGAGCCACTCTCACCTTACAAAGCCTTGTGGTCTCGATCTGTTGCAGAAATTCAATGCAGTCAATAAAGCAAACATTTAAATACTGGAAAAGATTGAAAACAGAAAACTATAGTAATCATCCGGAATTCCACCCTCCAAAGGTGATGACAGTTCTTATTTGGACCATAGCCTTTTGTCTTTTTTTTTTTTTTTTTTTTTTTTTTTTTCCCCGAGACAGGGTTTCTCTGTTTAGCCCTGGCTGTCTTAGAACTCACTCTGTAGACCAGGCTGGCCTCGAACTCAGAAATCTGCCTGCCTCTGCCTCCCAAGTGCTGGGATTAAAGGCATGCATCACCACTGCCCGGCTTCTTTTTGTTCTTTAATCTTTGTGTGTGAGTGTGTGTGGATATGGATGTATAGGCCATGGGACACGTGAGGTCAGAGGTCAACCTCAGCTGTCGGGTTTTCAACTTCTACCATGTTTGAGACTGGATCTCTTGTTCTCCATTATGAATGCCAGAATAGCTGGCCCATGAACATTGAGTATTCTCTGATCTCCAGCCTCCATCTCTTTGTAGGGGTGCTGATATTAAGATGTGTGCTACTGTGCCCAGCCTTAGGTGAGATCTGAGGATCCAAACTCATGTCCCCACGTTGACACAGCAAATGCTTTACTATTGAGCCATCTTCCTGGCCCCCTTTTTGTTATCTTTATAATTGTGTGTGCATGTGCACACATATTTGTGCTAATATATGTGTATACACGCTCATATATATGCACAAATGACATACAAATAGACTGTGTAGTTTCAAAACTTATCCCTCTAAGTTAATAACCATTCTCTGTTGTAATTTTTAATGGCTGGTATGCCATTGTGTGGTTGGCAGATAATTGGCGTAATATTTCCATGACATTTAGGTCAAGGGATTCTTTGTGTTGGGACAACTTGGTTTGAAATGGCAGAACCTTGTGATGAGGTGGCTCTGTGGCTTCCTTGTCCCCACTAACCTGCTCACACCTCTGTTGACAGTGACCTGTCCTACTTTTCTGTCCTTGTAGAGCTTAGAAATATTTGTTTAATTTAATCCTTGAGGATAGTGTGAGAATTTTTTTTATTATGTTTAAAAATTACTGGGAGCTAGAGAGGTGATTCAGTGGTTAAAAGCACTGGAGGCTCTTCCAGAGGACTCAGGTTTGATTCCTAGCTCCCACATGGGAGGTGACAACCATCTGTAAGTCTAGTTCCAGGCCTATTCTGATCTTTGCAGGTTCTAGGCATGAATGTGGTACACAGCCATACATGCACACAAAACACTCATATGTATAAAATAAAAAGAAATGAATATATAGATTTGGAGATAGCTCAGTGGCAGAGCACTTGCCTACCATGTACTAGGCTCTGGGTTCAATCCCTAACACTAAAAAAAACTTAGTTATGTATTCTATAGTGATGTTCCCACTATAGAGTTCAAACAGTGCATTTGTATAAAGAGGAAGAAAATTACAAATGTCCTTGCAGAACTCATCTCAGTTGTCCCTACCTCCTGATATCACCACTGCTCACATCTCAGTCAGTGTGTTTCTGTTTGTATTCTTAAAAGACAAATATGAACATGTGTACATACATAACATTGGGCTTGGCTCCAGCTCAGCATTTTTTAATACCTAGCTTTCTTAACCACCCTGGAAGTTTGTCCTTGCTGGTACGTAAAGAGCTGTCCGCTTTCTTGATAATATAAGGAGCTTTGTGTCATCTTTATAGCTATGACATATATCTTTTTGCACTATTTGCTTATGGGTGTTTGTTTGCCTTACCTCCTTGCTATCCTGATCCTTCTTATTCATTCCTCTCTGGGTGCATGCATGAGACTTTCTCATGGGATACATAACAGCAAGAACAAATGTAACAGTCAACGAGAGTCAAGACACCTGTCTGGTTCTGGCTGTGCCACAGATGATTTTCTACCTGTTTTTCCTTGTACTGATTCACTTATCTTAGAAAGCCTATAAGGCAGGTGCCATTATCCCCATCTTACACATGAGAAGGTCGGTCCATGGCTTCACAGCTTATAAATGCCAGAGCCAAGGTTGGACCAAGGTGGCCTGGCTCCAGAGAGTGAGGGCATGTGTCATGGTATGTATTCATGTTACAGTGGGTTGGGTATTGGGTAGTTCCTGAGGTAGGTGGACAATGGTTGACACTCACCAGAAGAGTGTGAGGAGGTCATTGTTACCATTTTGGGGTGAAGGTGGTTTCTTGCTGTATCATCAACTCTACTGTGCAAGGTTAAGGTTATTGGCTTTCTCTGTAATTACAGCTAAAGCCAAACATCCCTTCATATATCTAATCTTCATTTCATTCTTCTCAGAATTGCCTATTTATATTCTTTGCCCAGTTTTGTCTGAATAATTTGTAGGCATACTCTGTGTATTTTGAAGACCCATCCCTATTTGTTTGGTTTGTTTTCTTTTTTTAACAACACTGCGACTGCAGCAATTTCTTTGAACCTGGTTCAGTGGGTTTATTTGTTTCTCTGTTGGGTTTTGAAGTAGAACCTGGAATGTTATTTGTTTGCAAGGCATTGGGCCTGTCTTTTGTGTATTTCAGGGATGAACAGGTCTAGATCCCTGCCTACAGCCAATAGGAACTTAGCTACTGAAGAGGAACATCCAGGTGCTGCTTTGGGCAACAGCAGAACTTGTTCCCTGGGGATTCAGGGAAGGCTCTGTGACCAGTAACATCTGAGGGCCTCACAGGGGTTTTCTCAGCCAGGAGGTGGTGTTTGGGCAGCATCTTATTTGGAAGCAACTCTCCTTAAAGTAGAGAATCTCAGGCAGGTGTGCTGAGGGAGTAACCAGAGGGACTGGTGGAAGGGTGAGGGTAGGGAGTGGTGAGGCAGGGTTGGCTGGGGTGGGCATGCCATTAGCAGAGCCTTCCTCAATGGTGCCTCCCAGTGTCCAGGTGATGCTGCTGTCTAGAGGGCTTACTCATTCCAAGCACAGAGCAGAGTAGGTGGAGAATGGGCTATGGGGTGCATAGGAGGAAAAAAAAAATCAGCTAGGTTAGTGCAAGATTGGAGAGAGAAACGTTCTAGAGGGGATAGGGGTTTAGTGGAGGCTGGAGAGAGATGCTCAGAAAGTCAGAGCACTGGCTGCTTTTCCAGAGAAGTTGGGTTTAATTCCTAGCACTCATATGACAGTTCACAATTATCTATAATTGCCATGGGATTCAATGCCCTCTTCTGGCCCCCACAGGCACCAAAGACACAGTGGTATGCATAGTCATATATGCAGGCAAAACACTCATGCATATGAAATAAAATAATTTGCACTTTACTGTGCAATTTTGAAGATCAGAGTTCAGATCACAGTACCCGTGTACCCAGCCCGTCATCCTGTAAGCATCTGTAACTTCAGCTTTAAGGGATCTGACACCCAATTTTTGGCCTCCATGAGCTCGCCCCCAATGCTTGCTTGCTCGCAAGTATGTGAACACACACACACACACACACACACACACACACACACATTATATTTTTTTTCAAAGTTCTGACAGCTGGTTTGGAGTGTGCAACTTTAATCCTAGTACTCAGAATCAGAGGCAGATGGATCTCTATGAGTCTGAGGCCAGTTTGGTCCACCCAGTGAAGTCTAGGCCCGCTAGCCAGAACTACACAGTAAGACCCTGTCTCAAATAGAAAAGAAGAAAGGAAGGGAGGAAGGAAAGAAGGAGGAAGGAAATGGATGATAGGTAGGTAGGTAGGTAGGTAGGTAGATAGATAGATAGATAGATAGATAGATAGATAGATAGATAGATAGGTAGATAGATCTGTGAAGACTTTGCCACACATCTGATGGCATCTGGTGGCAGGAGTATTTATCTGCTACTGTTTTCATTTAGTAAAGTTGTGCAGTGTATCCAAGCCTGGCCTGATGCCTGACTAGTTCTAAGCTGTAGAGATGGACTGAGGCAGGCAGGCTGTGCATCCCAGCGGAACCTCTCCTATGACAGCTTTAGCTTCCTGCATGTCCTCTCTGAGAGTCACAGAAGAAGCCTGTGGATCTCTGTCTGTTAGACCCCACATCCTTGGATCTCTGCCTGTGTCTCAGTTGGAGTTTATTTAGGTGCGTCTGTCTGAGAACAGATTTTGACAGAAAAATAAGTCCATTCTTAGCTGACACTGGGCTTGGTCTCACACACATCCCTGTCTTATGCTGCTGATTTTTAAAAGTTGAACAAAACCCTCAATTTATATTCCTCATGATAAAGCCCAGTTTTTCTGGAATAGAAAAGAAACTATTTCTGTCTTGCTGTCAAGAGCTCATTAACACACTTTCTTTACAGCCTCTAATGTGTCATGTGCAGGGATGTGATACTATTAGAAAACAACAAGAACCCAAACAAGAAAGCTGGCTTCATTTCAGTGGCTTAAACTAGGTTCTGTCCCTTGGCTCGGCCAGTTCAAGACCCTCTCAGCCCCTCATTTAAACAATTGTTTTACTTTGGCAGTGCTGTGACTGGAATCCAGGACCGAATGCAAGCTAGGCCAGTGCCCTGTCATTCAGCCATACCACCAGCCTGCTTGGGGAATGGCTGCTTTCTCTTCCCAGAAAGGTGCGTGTCCTTGCACACAATATTGTCACAATAACTTTCTAGGCACGTACTCCTACCCCACTTCTTAGATCCCTAAGTAGCTCTCTACTTTTTGATAGCTAGTCATGACAGGAGGAGCATCAGAAAACCAAACTGATTCTGTCTCCTGTTAAGTCAACATCAAATCCAGATGAGTCTTTGGAGTAGATATGGATGAACTGATGTCACTATATGGCTCCTGCTGGAACTAGGGGTCACAAACCCACACCATTGTCCTGTTGCTCTGAAGTCCTGAGCATAGACCCTTCTCAAGAAGCCCTGGGTTGGTTTTCTGCTTTCTTCTTGTTTCAGAAGTTCAGCTGAGAAGAGCTGGAGAAAATCCCATCCTAAAGCCAATGACTCAAAGTCACTTTCCAGCAACTGTTTCCTGAAGTTAGTCACTATGTGCCTTTTTGTGCTTGATCTATGCTGATGGCTGTGCCAGCCCCTGGCCTGTTTCCAGGCCGGACAGTCTCGTGGCATCCTTAAGGACTGTCGTGAACATAGACCACTTCGTGCAGATTTCTGGCAACTGATGCTGCCTTTGGGAGATCTTTCCCCCTGAGGCTGAGGAACCTTGCCTGTCTGCCCGATGCTGCCGTCCCCCCAGCTGCCTTGTTTGTTTTGTTGGACTCACTCTGTCAGGCCTGCATGAATTAGGCTGCAAGTCTTGAGGCAGGGCCATGTTGCTGCGTGCATCATGGGCATGAAACTGATGCCACATGGGTCGTTAGGGGCAATGGCTGGAGCCAACAGGAATATCCTCCCTCCAAACCTACTTATTCCATTTTAAATGCCCTGTCTTGTCCTAAGCTCTTTCATGGAGGTATATTAGCCTTGATACCAGAGTAATTTCCACAACAGCCTCTCATAGCTACAGAGGTGGTGTCAGCCGTGTGAATGACATGACCAGGCCTTCTTAGCTAGTGCTGTGGTTCGCCCACTTGAGAGAAAACAGGCCAGTAAGCACAGCAAGCACAGCTGGTTAGAGCTGGTTGCCAATCTGCCTGTGGCAGTGGTAGGTTCTCAGCATGTTGGGGTACTGTTTTGAACTCTTCCCCTAGAGGATTATGGGGTTTCCTGGACCATTTAACTTTTATCATAGTTGTAAATTTGCGGGCACCATCCATAGGCAAGCAGACAGAGAAATGAAACATAGAACAAGCAGTGTAAAGGAATGGACAATGGGTATGCTTAACCAGAAAGACCGCACAGACATCACGCCAAGCAAAAGAGGCCTTGTACCACAACTGCATGATTTGTCGAAAGCTCTAGAATAGACAAAGCTAACGGAGTGGAGTGGAGGGACTCAGCCTTAGGGTGGGGGGGGGGGTGGATGGGAAGGCTCACAGACAATCCGGGTGATGTCTTGGTGGGAGTAAAATCTTGGTAGTTTGCAGAGCATAGATCTAGAATGTACCAAATCTCAGCTAATGTGGCGAGAATGAGCTTTTGCTCACAGGTGAATTTTGCCTGTGAGAAGAAAAAGCCCTAAGTAAATATTGAACTCTTGATAAGGATGTGTATGTGGAAGTGTTTAAAGGGGAAGTGCGCTGATAATGGCAGTTTACTTTAGAGTCAGCACACCAAGAATAAATGTGCTAATGGCGGGGTGGATACAGGGAGAGAACCCTAAGGGGACTTCAGTGGTGGAAGAGTGTGTGTGTGCGCGCGCGCGCGCGCGCGCGCGCGCGCGCGGGGGGGGGTGGTGGTCATGGATAGGGGCATTCACTGCATAGTTATCTCTCCAAACCTTGCTCTGTGTTTGCAAATTTTCATAATAAGATGTTAGGAGATAAAAGAAGATAGTTAGGGTGTGGTGGGATGCGGCCCCCTGAGGAGGAAGCCGGTGCTGTCCTAATCACAAAGTTATGTTCACAGATGAAAATTAGAAGTCTTCTATGGGTTTAATAGAGCCAATGATGTTATCGAGTCAGTAGCAATGGAATCTGACTTTGGGACACTTACTTCTATAGGGTATAGGCCATCTTGGCACCAGAAGGGACAAGCGTGGCTTCTGGGGACCCTCACTTGCTAGTTCTGTGCTGGCAGTCTCAGAAAATGTAAATGAGCCCAATTGCGCAGTCATAGGAACTTCCTGTGCGAGAGTGATAAGCCTGCAGACACCCCTGGCAGCTTCAGTTTGGCTCCATCTCTGCTAATTATCTTCTCCCGCCCGCTCGCTCTGCCACGTTTTCGCTAATTTCAGGTTCTGAGGGAGTGACTTCCTGAAGACTTCTCAGCCTCTCTTGATTCTTTTGAAATCAAGGGGCAGGACCAGCAGCCGCAGTGGTGCAAAGTCCTGAATGGGAGTCCTAATTTGGACCCCTGCCCGTTTCCCTAGGGGTGCCCCAGACCAGATGCAGCAAAGACAACTCTAGTCCTCTTGGGCAGAGCCTCTGCCAGAGAGGGTCTGCTGGTAAATTCCGAAGTGGGGGCGGGGACATAGGAGAAGAATGAAAGCATTATTCTAAGACGCTGCTTTTATTTATAGACTCTCCCAATTCTATTAGAACGAATGCCGGAGGGATATAAAAGTTGGAACACATAACACATAATAGAAATGAAAGGACGTTAAACTAAACAAGGGAACGCGGTAAAATGAAAAGAGATTCCGTACCAAGGGGAAGATGCGACATTTTTTTTTTTCTGAAATAAAATCATCTTAGAGCACTTTGTACCAGGAAAGTGAATTAAAATAAGGACTTGGTAAGGAGAAAACTTGGAAGGAAGTATAAAATATTTCATAATGAAAAGGAGAAAGTGGTAAGCTGACTCAAGGGGAAAACAAATACAGAGTTTATACTAATTACATTATAGAGACAAATAAAATGTTGAAAAGGAAATAAAGCCAATTAACTACTTAATGGGCTCTCACAGTCATTCGCAAGATAAAATGTATTAAATATAAAATATGCAAATAGTTATCATTTGCTATTTTTTTCCCCAATAGCCAATACAGTGGCTCCTGTTCTGCATACACAATGAGGGAGTTTTGACCACTAACAAAAGGCATTGATGGGCTTCTAATACAAAGTAAACAGCCACGTGTGTGTTAGGCAGGCTGAAGTCAGACAACACTTTTCAGTGAATGAGGTAGAGTTTGAAGAACATGCACTTAGGGGGGAAAACTTCTCAGAATCAAGTTTAATGAGTGGGCCTAGTCAGATGGCTTAATAGTAAAGCCACTGGCCGCCGAGCATGGAGACCTGAGTTCAGTTTCCAGGAGACAACTAACTTCTTCAATTCATTTGTTCCCTGACTTTTACACATAAGTGTTTGTGCATGTATAAGTAGTGCACAAATAAACATAATTTTATTTTATTAAGTTTTTTTTGAGACAGAGTCTCACTGTGTAGTTGTGGCTAACCTGGAACTCTCTTATGTAGTCCAAGCTGGCCTAAAACCCATAAAGATCCACTTGCCTCTGCCTCCCTCCCTGTACCCCTCAGTTCTTTCTTCTGAAAACCGGAAGTTAGCAACACCTCCAGTAAGTACATGCTTGGAATAGTGCTTGTCCCGAGGTGACTGACTATTCTGCTGCTGATAGCATCGCCATCACCATCACCATCATCACCGTCATCATCATGGTTATCTATGTCAGTGGAGCCAGACATACCAGTCCACCTAGTCTGACATACCAGTATGCCCAGTGTTAAGCATACTGGAATTGCCCTAGGAAAGCACTGCATTTAAAGCAGGAGTTCAAAGCTGGAGAGGCCGCGACCTGGGGACACCAGAGAGGTAGCACACCTTCCTAATGTATCCAACACCTTGGCTTCCATCTCCAGCAGTGGGAATACAGTAGGGTGAAAAGTTTGAGTATTGTTGTACATTTGACTTTTTTTTTTTTTTTTTTTTTTTAAGCAAAATTGTAGCTGTTAATACTTGGGACAGAGCAGACAGAAGCTATGCCACACTAAGAAAGAATTCACTGGCCGGGTGGTGGTGGCGCACGCCTTTAATCCCAGCACTTGGGAGGCAGAGGCAGGCGGATTTCTGAGTTTGAGGCTAGCCTGGTCTACAGAGTGAGTTCCAGGACAGCCAGGGCTACCCAGAGAAACCCTGTCTCGAAAAACCAAAAAAGAAAAAAAAAAAAGAAAGAAAGAAAAAAGAAAAAAACCTCACGATCTTGACTTGCAGAGCTAGGGATCATGACTTTCAGAGCTAGGGATCATGACTTACAGAGCTAGGGATCATGACTTACAGAGCTAGGTCATGCCGTGACTGCGGAGCCGACCTCAGACTCCTAGTGACTTGTCTGGCTGTTGCCCTCCAGTTAGCAGCAGGTAGGGCCTTCTTCCCTCCCCAGCTCTGCCTGCCTAGCATGCTTTGTAGGGTTCCTACCTACCAAGATGGATGCAAGAGAGGCCCCAGCTACTTAGGACTAAGGAGAAATCCTAAGAGAAGACAAAATAATGGGATCTGCCAGTTGGCCAAAGTTAACTCCTTGGAGTCAACAACAGAAGAGCTGGTAAAGGATGGCCTGTGGTCTGATACGCAACTGGAGCAGGCAGCCATTCTCTACACTGCTGTTTACCTGAGGTGCTCCATTTCATTCATATCCCTTCCCCCTCCCCACTGACAACAGAGTGCCCCGAGGTGCTAGATTTTTATCTTCTTCTACGTGTCCCTTGCCCTGGGCATCTTTTACAATGGACCGTACAGAGTACTGACTTCATGCAATGAGGAGAATTCTGAGGAGACCATAGCAATGGCAAAGCAAAGATGCTTTCTCCTCACTCTGCTCTCCCCACAGTAGCTAGCCTGCCCCACGATGCAGCATTTTCCCGGACTACCTCGATGGACCGGCTCTTGCAAACGGAGCCATTAAGCAAACGTAAACAGAGGATTTCAACCTGATCCGAACACTTTTGCCCTACACATTGATCAACCATTGGCAAGCCACTTACCATCCTTGGGTATCAAATCACTCACCCGTGATGTATGGTTGCAGTCATCATTACAAAACAGAATCCTGCAGCTGGCTGTGGGAGACTGGAGGGTCAACGCTCTCTTCTGGGAGAGGAGCCCTTGCCTTGTTGTTAGTGTGGACAGAACCATGGTCCTCCTGACTGACACCCTCACTCCACACTGACCTCAAAGAGAGCAGCACTGTCCCCAGTAGATACCTACAGAGTCCCCACTGTGCCTATAGGCTTAGGGCCAGGAGGTGCCTTCCACTTATTAGTGCCCCCTTTGGCTCTCCCCTCATATACTTCCTGGGTTGATTCCATATTCGATTTTGAAAGAGCATAGAATTCGGGAAGTTGCAGTGTTGGGGTCACCACCTGTCTTTTGACACTAAGAGCCTAGAATGCACAATGACTAATTTGCTGCAGTTTGATTCGTCCAGTCACTCAGCAGCCACCAATAATAGTCTGTATTCTATTGGGAAATAATAACCATGTGCATAAGCCCTGTGTCCCCAGTTTTAGAGAATTGATAAATTGTAGCTAGGCATGGGTTTAGAGGCAAAAACCAGAGGTAAGAACTTAAACATCGTGGGGGGGGGGGTTATCTTGTTTTGTGTGTGCCAAATGGCACCTCGATTTTTCACCCCATCTCTTCACATGGGCAACTCCCCATGGCATTATGAGGTTAATAATACACATACATTTTTGAAGTCTAATATCCAGATATAAGGCAGGCTGCAGGGTTTGGGGATGAGAGAATAGAGCAAAGGCCTTTCCTTTTTGAT
This sequence comes from Montemys delectorum, assembly GCA_019843815.1. Taxonomy (NCBI): domain Eukaryota; kingdom Metazoa; phylum Chordata; class Mammalia; order Rodentia; family Muridae; genus Montemys; species Montemys delectorum. Next base: position 35,357 of record JADRCD010218020.1, on the reverse strand, counting down.
CAAGAAGAGTCACGCTCCCCAGGGACTTGTGCTTGGATCTATCTCGGGTTATAGCTATGTCATATGGCCATGCTGGCTCCAGGGGAGTGTGGGAAGTCAAGAGTTTTGAATTCTATAGCCTTTATAAAACAGGGAGGTAAAGACCGGGTTGGAAGTAAAGATGAGGTTTGTGCCTGTGGTGTTTTCTCCACATCACGGTGACCGTGGTATCTCTGCATTGGCTTGTGAGTGATTGTAAAGACAGAAAGGGCACAAGAGTCGGGGTAAGATCCTGCACGTTCCTAAGAGGCAGCTGCCTCTTAGTGTTCGGCTAACTTGCCATCCAGTGAGGGGTAGACTCTTGCAGATGCTTGAACAGCTGTATCAGGTGTCCAACACTGGTAGAGTGTGGGAAACTACTTGGGAAAGGGGCAAGCGATTCCAGAAGGTGAGGACGGGCACTTCCAAGAAAAGAAGGTAAAGACATCCTAAAGATGAACATGGGAGCAGGCAAGGGTGATGAACTCTTACCGGGTGAGGAATGGCCACAAGGCCACCAACACTTCTTCCCACTTCCATGTAACAGATAAGTAAACCGAGGCACACAATCTGTGCCAAATAGCATCTCACTGAGTTGCCTGTCTTTTTCATCCCTGAGCCTTATCCAGGTCCTGTAAGTCAGGGACCATGAGTAGCACCGAATTCCAGTGTGTAGGGCAGCCATTCAGGTCTGTTTGCCACTGATCTGCCATTCAGAGTTCCATGGTACCCATGGAATGTGGGGGGGTCTAATGTTGTTGGAGCACCCCTTGGATATCTGCTGCCCTTCTCCAGGACACTTTCCTAAGTCTGTGAGGGGGGGTAGGGTAGGGAACAGCCTCTCATCCTCTCATGGGAGTGTAGGGCAGGGTGACTGCTTAACAGATGGCCTATGATGAGTCCTTCCACTACTCCCATTTCTCTATGTTCCCACCAGACCACCACCAGCAGTATTTAGGACATTGCTAGAACTAAAACTTGTTGGGTTCCACTGCTCCATCAGAGACTCTGGACACTGCTCCAGTTTACTGGCTTTAGAATGTAAATTGTGCCGTGGATATATATGCTCTGAGCATCATGGGGCATCTGGGCTTCCAGCACATTGGCCTTGGCTACTGGTTTTTATTCATTCTGGGCTTAGGCTAGCGGATCTTTTAGATTCTGCACATCTCCGTGTGTTTCAGTAGCCACACGTGAGGATGACAGCCACATCTGCCTGCTGACTGGCATCAGGTCTATTTAAGTAGTATTGCTGATTCTCATGTTGAAAAAAAAAAAAAAGTCTCCCATACTTCCCAGACCCCAATCCACTAATCGAGGCAGTTGCTATGCCTCTGAACCCAAGGACCTGATTTGTAATATGGGCTTAGGCAGGTAGGAGGTGGGTGAGTCCTGAGAGATGAGTTCCAGCCCTAGTGAGACAGCCATCCCAGCAGCAGTTGGGGAAGGTGCTTTGTGGAAAAGCATATGTCGTTACCCATAGTTAGTGAGAGGTCATCTGAAGAACAGGCCAGAGACCATTACTGTCACAGCCAGTGTCTGCAGTATGTCCTCAACCTGCTCTTCCTCATCTTCCTAACCCTTGCCATTTCAGTGGTTCCTTGACTCTGGAAGTGCACATCCCACTCTGGGGCCACTGTTAGGCTCTCTGAATCTCCTTGCTTTTTCTTAGCTTTGCATTTCACCAGAAGAGTCTATCTGACCTTTCAGCCATGACCCTCACTATCATTGCTATACTGTGTCCTGTAACTGGGCACCTCACTCCATGTGAACACTTGTATCATCGAGGACACTGTAGGTTTCCATGTAATCCAAAATGGCTGCGGATTGCCTTATCATATCCAGCCAGGTAGTTACCTCGGGGCTCCTGGAGTGTGTGAAGCCCACTGTGAGGACTTATTTAGAGTCAGTTTACTTTCAGCAACAGTTCATCAGCGTGTATCTCGATTGGAAAGATGGGGTATGTTCTACTGGAGTACTTATGGGGAAGGTTAGCAGACCTTTTCTAAAGGCGAAAACAGAGCTCCGAAGAACACAGGGACTGTTAGCACAGGGACAGGACTGGGGTTCTTTCTATTCCTTGGCCCTGAAGGAAGTGAAGAGGGGCTGTTGACGGGAGCCAGAAGGCAGGGTTAGGTAGCCTAGCGCTTTTGAGCTAGCAGGGGTTCGGGAGAGAACCATGATGAAGCAGGTCTGTGGGCAGAGGCCGGGGGAAGCGGAAAAGCCAACCTTGCCTGCCTTCTCATTTGCCTCTGGCTTCACTGAGCTCATCCTATAGCTGGAGGTCAGAGGAGCCACAGATGTGGTTCTCATCCCGGGGAAGGAGTGTCCTAGCTGGGCTGTCTAGTGCTGTGAGGAACACCATGACCAAAAGCAACTCGGAGAAGAAAAGGTTCATTTCAGCGTACAGCTTCCAGTCCACCGTGAAGGGAAGCAAGGGCAGGAGCTCAAGCAGGAATTGAAGCGAGTGCCACGGAGGAACATGGTTTGCGCCTTTTCAGCTTGCTTCTTAAATATAACTTAAGGGCCCTGCCCAGGAGTGGCACACCCACAACAGCCTGGCTCCTCTCACATCAACCCTTAATCAAGGAAGTGCCCCACAAACATATTCCAGTCTATCGAAGGCAGTTTTCCTTGGTTGACAGTCCTGCTTCCCAGATGACTGGAACCTGTGTCAAATTGATTAAAAAAGGAAAATTAACCAGCACAGAAAACCCCTTGTCAACTTGACACACAAATATATCACTACTAGATCCTGACCTTGCCTTTCTTGTTTACCCCTAAGATCTCACGTTAATGCCACACTATAAAACGTAGTACAGCTTTAAAAGCTCCAGAGTCTTTAAAAGATTCAAACATTTTTTTAAAGTTCAAAGCATCTGTAAAATACCTAATATCTCTTTAAAATCTAAAGTCTCTCAACTGTGGACTTCCTTCTATAAAATAAAAAGCAAGTTATATCTTTTTCTAAGAGTGAAGAACCAGGGCACAGTTATAGTTGAATCAAAGCGAACCCCAAAATTTCGCAGCATAAAAAGTTCATTGTCTGACATCTGGGACTCACAATCTTCTGCTTCTGGAAGGACTTGGGCAGTTCTGGGTCTTCAGCTCTGCTGCCTTCAGAACGCATAGCTGACTCCTAGGCACAGGCCAGCTCCCATTCCACCCACCCCTGTCTTTGGTGGTCAACCCCTGGTCCTGGCATCTATAATACATGGGGGTCTCCACTGCATCCATTATAATAGCTTTAAGCACTTAGCAGCTTTTCCAGACTAAAGTTCTAAATTCCTTTCACAATCTCCCCCAAAGCAACATGGTCAGGCCTGTCACAGCAATACCCAACTATCTGGTACCACTTTCTGTCCTAGTTTTGGTTCCCCATTGCTATGAGAAACACCATGACCAACAGCAACTTGGGAGAGAAAGATTTATTTCCTCTCACAGCTTACAGTCCATCAAGGAGGAAAGCCAGGGCAGGAGCTCAGGGTGTGAACCCAGAGGCAAGACTGAGCATGTGCTGACTGGCTTGCTCCCCATGCCATGCTCAGCTTGTTTTCTTGTACACCCCAGGACCACCTGGAGCTGGGGTGTACACCCCAGGACACCTACAGTGGTCTGGGCCCTCCCACTTCAATCATTAATCAAGAAAATGTCCCCCAGACATGTCCACAGGCCAGTCGGATGGAGGCAATTCCTTAAGTGATGTCTTCCCAGGGACTCTACATTGTGTCAATTTGACAAAAACCAAAAACCAACCAACCAACCAACCAACCAACCAACCATCCATCCAACCAACCAAAACAAAACACCAAACCAAAAACCTCCCAAACATTAGCATGCATAGGCTGCTGGTGAGAGTGGAGAGTGAGTGTATGGAGGGCTGCATGAGAGGCCTCCAGCCCCTCCCAGGCGGTACCTGCAGGTTTCCATTTTACCTGTCCCACCTAGGACTCAGTCTACTCAAATTTATTTTTGTATTCACAGTAGAAAAGGATTTGATTTGATTTTTTTCCCTTGTAGACACACCCACTTCTTTTAGAGTCACTGCTTGAGCAGTTTCTCCTTTCACTAAGGATGTTCTGTGTTGGTGAGGCAGAGTCTCCCTCTGTGCCCCAGGTTGGCCTGATATCCCACCTCAGGCTCAGAGTGCTGGGTTGACAGGCGTTTATGTGCACACTGTGCAGTTTGCCAGGGAGAGTTCTTTGTAATTTTGAAGGGGGCGTTTCAGATGTGTCCCCCATGAAGAGCAATGTTTTCTGTTGTTGGTATGGGGTTTGTTTCTCTAATTCTGAGTCAGAGGTAGCCCAGGCTGGCCTGGAACACATGTAGCTCAGGATGCCTGGAACTCCTGGTCTTCCTGCCTCTATGTTGCATGTGTTAGGATCACAGACGAGGGTCCTATATTTGTCTGCTGTTTTGTTTTAGTAGATTACCTTATAACAGGCTAAGAGAGTCCCTTTATTTTACCAAACTTAAGAATTTTTTCCAACATGGTTTTTTTTTTTTTTTTGAGACAGGGTTTCTCTGTATATAGCCCTGGCTGTCCTGGAACTCACTCTGTAGACCAGGCTGGCCTCGAACTCAGAAATCCACCTGCCTCTGCCTCCCAAGTGCTGGGATTAAAGGCGTGTGCCACCACCACCTGGCTGCAACATGTTTTTTTTAATAGACAGTTACAGACAGTTATGAGCTGTCATGTGGGTGCTGGGAATTGAACCCGAGTCCTGTGGAGGAGCAACAGGTGCATGTAACCATTTTTTTAATTGAACATTTTGGAGTGTCACATCATAAACCCTGATCATACCCATTTCTTAATCCTCTCAGGTCTCCTTGCTCCCTACCTTCCTCAAAAAAAAAAGAAAAAAACCCTGCAAATCCAATTTGTGTTGTATGTTGCCCATATACTCACTGGAGCATGGTCAAACGCCCAGTGGCCCGCTCCTGAAGGAAACTGAGTCCTTCACCTCCCAAAGCCTCACCCGAAGCCGTCAGTTCCTGAGAGCTACGCTTCAGCATGTTGTTGTTGTTGTTAAATAATTTACTTGTTTTTATTTTATGACCATTGGTATTTTGTCTATATGTATGCATGCCTGTGTGTGTGTGTGTGTGCCTGTGTGTGTGTGGGGGGGGAGTCAAATCACTTGGAGCTGGATTACAGATGGTTGTGAGCTGGGTGGGTACTGGGAATTGAACTTGGGTCCTCTGTAATAGCAGCCAGAGCTCTTAACTGCTAAGCCATCTGAGCCATCTCTTCAGCCCCACATTTCAGCACTCTTTTTTTTTGTTGTTGTTGTTTTGTTTTTCAAGACGGGGTTTCTCTGTGTAGCCCTGGCTGTCCTGTAGACTCACTCTGTAGACCAGGCTGGCCTCGAACTCAGAAATCCACCTGCCTCTGCCTCCCAAGTGCACTCCCAAGTGCTCCCGTGCACCACCTTTTAGCATTCCTATCACAGGTTTTTAAGAGTTCTCTTTGCTGGTTTCCTGTCTAGGCTTCCTTTTGGGAGACAAGGTGTGTGTTTGGGGGTGGGGTAGGGATTGTCACAGAAGCCTACATCCCTCTTTCTCAACTGTGAGTCTGCAGTCATCAATACTGTGAAAGTAGCTTCCTGGCCCTTTAAATTTAAGAATTTAAAGGGATTTTTAATCATAGGGATTTTTGCATTTAAAAAGCACTTTCAATTTGCTATTAGAAAGAGTTAAATGTATTGACTTTTAGATGCTCTTGTGTTTATGGACTAAATCCACCTTGGTCCTGGCAGCTTATGCTTCCCACTCCCCACTGAATCTGGTTTTCTAGGCCGGCTGGGAGTTCAGAGTCTACACTCATGGCCAAAGCCTTCCGACACAGCTCTTGTCTGGCTCTAATATTATCCTGGCTCATAAAATTTTACTTTTTCTGCTTTCCGGGCCAGTTTGTGCAAGACTGTGTTGGTCTGTTCCTTAATGTTCCGTCGTAGTGCACTCCGTAGCTCGCTCTTAGGTCTGTCTGCGTGTGTTCTGTGTGAGAGATGGCTGGCTCCCCACTGCTTCAGTGGCTCTACCAGAAGGTCCCACTACTCCTTTTTAGATAGTTTCATAAATCATAATTTTCTAGTCATTCGCTCTTGTTGCCTTAAGTTTTCAAATATATTAGCTTAACGTCTGGTGAGTGTTTCCTTGGTATCCGTTAGTGCTCAGCGTTCTCTGTGGCTGCCGCATCTTCCTTTTCATTTGTAATTCCACTTCTGAGTGGTTGTTTTAAATTTTATTTCCATGTCTTTACTGAGGTAGATTTATCCCCCCTGCTGGGTTTTGAAGGAAGTCTTTCCAGCTGCTTAACTTTTCTCTATTACTAATTTATTTTCTACTTTGCAGAGTTCTTCTAACTTTAACTCTCTTCCTCTCTGTTTTCTTGAACTTAAAAATATCTTTGTGCCGGGCGGTGGTGGCGCACACCTTTAATCCCAGCACTTGGGAGGCAGAGGCAGGCGGATTTCTGAGATCGAGGCCAGCCTGGTCTACAGAGTGAGTTCCAGGACAGCCAGGGCTACACAGAGAAACCCTGTCTCGAAAAAACAAAAAAACAAAACAAAAAAAAAACAAACAAAAAACAAAAAAAACAACAACAAAAAAAATCTTTGTAGCTGGATGCTTTGTAGCCAGATGCCTGATACCACGCATGTCCATCACTTTGGCTTCAACCCGTGTGGGAGGGGCTGCAGCGCCCCTTCTGATGTCATAGTCAGTGATGCCCATAACCTCATCCATCAGGATTTTCCTGTCATTACGTCATGCATATCTGAAGTCCGAATGGGTCAAACTTGTCTGCTAATGTATGCTAATTTCTACACTTGTGGGACTTTTCATCTCTTCCTGTTACCAATATCTAACAATTGTTGTCAAATCAGATATTGTCTTGGAAATCAGTTCTTTGAAGAGATGTGTGTTAGGTTCTGGGACTTCATCAGTCCCTGGAGAAGGATGTTGTCCCTTTGTTGGGTAGAGTTATATCTGCCTGGAGCCTGACTCTTGGCAACGTGGCTCAAACTTGTCCACTTCAGTGACATGTGTCTCTGTGACCTGGCTTGAGACTGGGCCTTGTGTGTATGTGGACTCTGATGTCAGGAGACCTGGTAGGTGAGTAGGGTTTAGGACCAAGAGGCTGAGAGGGCCTGAGCTTAGAGAGTAACATGAATACTGTTGAGGGAAAGCCAGGGCATGGTTTAAGCTCTGCAGAGAGGATCAGAGAGAAGAGGAGGAGTGGGCCAGGCCCAGAGGCCCAGGGGAGGACCCTATCTCATAGTCAGGAGAGAGTTGTCTCCTGGGGTTCAGAAAAAGCACCTTCAGGGAGAACTCCAAGTGCTTGGCCTTGGGTGGACCTGGTCTACAGGGCAGGGTCTTGTATGGTGATTTTTATAAGGCAAAGATAATCATGTGACTGGCCATGTAGTAAGGTTGTCCTCAGCTGTATGAAGACCGTGAGAGCCGAACTCTCACAGAGAGATGTCAAGCCGTTTGGGTTCTAAGAGAGCATGGTTGACATAGCTGCCTAAAGGATAGGAGAACCAGCTCACAATGGAACCAGGGGTGATCAAGGTCATGGTGAGTTGGGGTGATGCGGGGTCTGTCTGGGGCTGTGTTCACGGCTGCCGGCATGAGGGGTCAGGGAAAGAATCAGGGAATCAGGATAGACATTTACCTGGTTACCAAAGCCTGCACCAGTTGGCAGGAAGGTGGCCGAGGAGGAAAGTGAGCCCATGAATGGTGGGAGGGAGGAGCAATGATGTGGGACTTGGTAGTGGAGCCTCAGGGTGAGCCATGATGACTATGTGTGTGGGTGCCTGTATGGCCCTTCCCTGGAGACATGACCTTGGCTGCAGAAGTGATTGCGTAGCCCAGAACATTTCTGAGAGAGCAAGGAAGAGTGAGAGTAGCTTAAGCCAGACTTAAGCGGGGCTGAGAAAACAGGACACACACTACTCATTAGACAGGGTTCTCAAGCAGCAAAGAGAGCACAAGGGAATTGGACGGGGTAGATGAGTAGTTTATTTGTTCGAGGACCTTTTTTTTCTTTAATATGGTTCCCAAGGGCTCAGGAGGAGGAGGAGGAGGAGGGGGAGGAGGAGGAGGAGGAGGGGGAGGAGGAGGAGGAGGAGGAGGAGGAGGAGGAGGAGGAGGAGGAGGAGGAGCAGCAGCAGCAGCAGCAGCAGCAGCAGCAGCAGCAGCAGCAGGAGCCATGGGACTCAGGAAGAAGTAGACTGAAAGGTCTGATGCACAGAGTGAGGAGGCAGAAAGAGTCTGCTGTGGTGTCAGGGACACACTGCAGGTGCTGGGGAGGAGGCTGGCTGTGATATTGAAGGACAGCCAAAACAGTTGGCTGGCTGCAGCAGGAAATGTAAGAAGCTGACCTGTGTGGAGGTCTCACTCTCTCCCCCGTGACTTCCTGGCCACTCCAGCCTGTGATTTCTAGCTGCTTTAGCTGCGATTGCCTGTCAGACAAGCTGTGCTTCTATTTCCTCATCTGGCCCTGGTCTCTGTCCTCCGATCTGCAGAGTGGTGGGGTGCTACTCTGCACCAACCTCCAGGAACACTCAGCTCTGGTAGAGAAGACAAGCAGCCCAGTGGTCAAACGCAATGGGCGGAGGTTGCTTTCTTTCAAGGGAGGCAGGTATGGAAGACTTAGGTAGAAGCTGACAGAGAGAGACCAAAAAGGCGCTAAATTTAGCCCACATTCAGGAGCGCAGTTACGGAGTTGGTGTAACAAGTAATTAGACCTGCTCCTGAGAACCCAATGATGTTTCTCAAAGTCTGTGTCTTTCATTGGCACTAGGGAAAAACATACCAGAACGAACGTATCTTTGAAAAGAGCCATTCTGCCCCCTGGACTCTGCAGAGCACTCTGGGGGCTTCAGCATTGCCAGGCTATATTCTGTGATACTGCAGCCCATCTCAGGCAGTGGTTCTCAGCCTGTATGTAGTGACCCCGTTGGGGGGCATTTATTACATATCCTGCTTATCAGATATTTACAGTATATGCATAACAGCAAAATTATAGTTCTGTAGTTGGAACAAAATGATTTTATTGGTTGGGGGGGGTCTCCACAGCATGAGTAACTATATTAAAGGGTGGCAGCATTAGGAAGAACCACTGTGAGCCTACAGAGGATACCAGGGAAGGCAGAGCATGGGCAGACCTTGGATGGATGGGAAAGATGTCTGTGGATGGGCAAAGAAACCCCAGCCAGGACCTTGCTTGAGTCTGTGCTGAGGGTTTTCCTGGGAAGCCAGGCCACCATGGGACCAGGGCTGCAAAACCTGGGCTACACTGCCTAACTGGCTTCATTGGAGCATCTGGACTCGTGCCTAAGGTCAAAGCTATGTAGAAAACCCACTAAACACTCCTACGGCTCACCAAAGCATCTAAAAATCCATATGAGGATTTGACTGCACACTACTGGAATTGGGGTCCAAAGCGGCTATTCTAGTCCTCACCACACTACAGGAGTTGGGGTCCACAGCGGCCATTCTAGTCCTTACCACCTGTTCCCATCCTGGGATAACAGGATGGGTTTGCCTGTCACTCTCTGGGAGAGAAGGCACCTGGCAGCCGCATCAGACCCTCACTGTGTGATTGATGTCTGATCACATGAGGGAAGCTGTGGAGCCCTTGGAAAGCAAGACATGTGAGACTACTAAACTATGAGTCACTGAAAGCCTCGCTAGAGCCAGTCAACATCTCGGGAGAAGACTTGTCACCAGCCTCGGGTGAGGAGGGTATCAGAGACACCAGCTGTCAGCTCCAGCAGGCAGTGCACATACATCAGACAGGATTTCACAGACCCAGATGAGCAGCTCCCAAGCTCAAAGCGAATTTGTCTTCGCAGACTTGTGAACATAAGAGATGACATACGGCATGAATCTGTTTTGCAGAATCAGAACTCTGGGACTTAAAAAAATGTCTCAGCCTGGAATCAGCCATATATTACAAACTCAGGTGAGTGTGTAAGAGTATATGGATAAGAAATATCAGCTTCAGGGAACTGTAAAAGACAGTGGATTACTAGACACATGCCTGGCAAGTAGGAGTCTAGGGTACTTGTGTGTGGCTCCCCACCCTAGCACCCTCCTCCACCCCTGCTGCCCTTTGGGTGGAGGCTTAGCCAGCAAGGTGCTCTTATGTTCACATTGACCTTTTGAGATTCTTGCCAAGTAGGATTATTTTCCCTATGGAACCACCAATAAAGTCTTTCTTCCCTTGGTACCTGTGAAAGATTGGTGCAAAGATCCCCAAGGGTCCCCAGGTCTGTGGGTGCTCAATTTCCTCATATAGAATGGTGTAGTGTTTATGGAGAGCCTGCACACATCCTCCTACCTACTCTAAATCACCTCTAGATGACTGATAATTCTTAACACGGTGCAGACATGATAGAAATTGTTGTTATCTTATTGTTTAGGGAATAAAATCCCAGGGAAAAGTCTGTATGCAGTTTGTACATGTCAGTACAGATGTACTAGCAAGCCTTGTAGGCCTAAGGTGTAATTGGCTCATGAGTCAGTAATAACAACTCCCCCCTTTTGTGTGTGTGTGTGTGTGTGTGTGTGTGTGTGTGTGTGTGTGTGTGAATGTTTTCAGAGAAGCTAGTTGAATTCAGAGATGCAGAACTTGTGGATACAGAGGGCTGGCTGCATAGCTGAAAAAGAAAAGAAACCAAAGGGCAAATGGAATTCGTTATCTGACCTTACAACCAATTTCATTTGGTCTATTTGTCCTCCTGAAGTGGGGTGCACCTTTGTTACTTGTCTTAGTCGGGGTTTGTATTCCTGCACAAACATCATGACCAGGAAGCAAGTTGGGGAGGAAAGGGTTTATTGAGCTTACATTTTCCACATTGCTGTTGATCACCAGAGGAAGTCAGGACTGGAACTCAAGCAGGTCAGGAAGCAGGAGCTGATGCAGAGGCCATGGAGGGATGTTCCTTACTGGCTTGCTTCCCCTGGCTTGCTCAGCCTGCACTCTTATAGAACCCAAGACTTCTAGCCCAGGGATGGCACCACCCTCAAGGAGCCCTACCCCCTTGATCACTAATTGAGAAAATACTCCACAGCTGGATCTCATGGAGGCATTTCCCCAACTGAAGCTCCCTTCTCTGTGATAACTCCAGCCTGTGTCAAGTTGACACACAAAACCAGCCAGTACATTACTTTCTTTAAGAAACAGTATACAAGAAGCTACCCGGCCCCTCTAACGCATTTCCTCTGCTGTATGCCTGCCACAATTTTCCTTCCTGCAGCCTTGGGCAGAGGAATATTACTGTTCTCCTTACATGGAAAGGGAAATGAAGGCAAAGAGAAATGAAGGAGCTGTGCCCAAAGTCCTTTTTCAATTAAACAGAGCTAGCGCATCAACAGCCCACCTTCAGAGCCAAGACCTCACTCAGCTGCTGAGTTAGGTCGGAATGGACTTCCTCTGTAGGGTGTGCAAGGTGAGATCTGGGAGGTGAACTTGTTTCCTTTGTGTGCCCGCCCCCACCCAGTCTTTCATTAGCAGAACAGTAGATGTGCTCTCTCTAGAAAGGCACTGAGAATTCAAGTCCCTGTTTGTATCTTAGGACACATTTTGGTAGGTGATAGAGCTTGGTGATATCCGGAGCCTCTGGTGGCCAGGATGGCTTCTTGTCTTTCTCCATTCTTATTGGCACCTCTTCTAAAGCAGGCTCTGGCTGCCCCAGGTCCTGCTAGGTCTCCCATATCTCGGACTGTGTTCTGCCCTAATGGCTGCTTACCTCCATGTTGAAGCCGTCATTCCATGAGGGGATGGATGGGTGACTGTGGAGACCTGTGGTAGCTGAATAAGATGAAAGCCTCAGTCAGAAGAAGAGAGGGAGGCAGGCACAGAGCTACCAAGCAGTGCTGTCGGTAAGCACACAAGGAGATGCACAGAAAGCTGTGTGGCTCTTCCTTGGGTCCCTGGTGGGTGAGACATACTACTACTGTGTATCTAGCTTCAGTGAGTCCTGGGTGGGGAGGACACAGTGGACAGATTGCTCTCTCCTGTCTTCCTTTGAAGCAGTTAGTTTACTTGATCAGTGATCTGGAGGTTCTACTTTGAATACGAAAGCGCTGCCAAAGTTATTTATCAGCAAATATTCCGGGGACCACAGGTGTTAGCATAAAGTGACTGGATAGTAAGCCAGTGCCTCTCCGCCATAGAGAGAGGAAAAACTGGCCGGTAAAAGATCACAGAACCCCGGCTCCAGGGGATTCAGTGCCCTCCCTCTGCTGACCTCCAAGAGTATCAGTGTAAATGAGGTACACAGGCAAAACATCCATGTGTGAAATATAAAAATAAATAGATCTACATTTTTTTAAAAAACATTTTTTCTATATGGGGCTAGAAGAGATGGCCTAGCAGTTAAGAGATGAACACTTTTCCAGAATACCTGGTTCAGTTCCCAGCACCCACATCCTGGCTTATAATGGTCTGTAACTTCAGTCCCAGGGGATCCAACACCCTCTCGAGCTTCTGCAGACACCTGGTGTATGCACCCGATATACAGACATGCAGGCAAAACATCCATAAACATAATTTTTTTTTAAAAAAATGGAAGTTTTCCCTGTCTTCCTGAACCCTGAGGTGTCCATTTTGATAAAACAAGCACCTATGGTCAGCACAGATACAGGGTCACTGAGCTCTCTCCCCTGCAGGCCCCAAGGCTGCCGCTCAAGATGGGGATCAGATAAAGGAAGCTGAACTTGCTGTATGTTTGAGGCCCTCTTACGTATTAGTCTAGAGCTGAAGACTTAAGGTGGGCCATCGCACTGTGGCCATCTCTAGTGAGACTGCCACTTCCTTCCCTTCCTGTGCCCTTTTTAACCTTTAAAAGACCCCACATGATAGGGATGGCCCGAGGAGGGGAAAGAACGGCCTGGTACCATGGCAGCTAGTCATCAAAGCTGGCAGCCTCTCTGCATCCGCTGTGCCTGCTTCCTCTCTAGTCCCTGGAGCCACAGCCTCCAATGTGCCGAGTGACACAGGAGACAAGTCAACTTCAGGAACTGAAGATACACACTTAATGGTGATCAAAGATGAGTCACACCAAGTATGCCATCGGAACCATTGTTCTGTGTACAGTTGAGTGTCATTGCCTCCATTCATGCTCCGCTCCACTAACCATTTCCAAGCTGAAACTCTGTGTGTTAAGAACTCATTCCCCATCCTTCCTCCTCCCAGCCCTGACACACCGACATCCCATTTCCTGTCTGTGTGTTTCACTACTACCATGTTCTTAGCCCTGAACTCTCCTGTCAATCCTAGCTTGTTTCACTTAGCCCGGTGCCCTCTAGATTCATCCCTGGCGCACCCTGCTTCTGCGTCTCTTTCCTTTCCGAGGCTGAACCAGCTTCCACTGCACACTGGTGCGTCCCACAAGCACCTCCTCAGCCACTGACGGACACTTGGGCTGCTCCCTTGCTCAGCTCTTGTGAGCTTGGGTACGCACCTGTCACCTTTGTGCTTCTGTATGGGAGAGTTTTAAGTTTAAAGTGAAAAGTTGGAGACTCGTTCCTCTGGATATCTTTTAGTTTCCCTTTGCATAACTACTCTCCAGCGAGGGTTTTAGATGTTAAAAGCTTAAGTCATTTCTCTCATAAAGCCCAATCTTTCTTCTCTCCACCCCTCCTTTTGTAACCTGACAATCTCCTCCAACATGTCCTTCCTCCGTGAAGTAGACCAAACAGCATCTCAACCCTAAGCCTCCCTTAGCTGTGTGCTCTGCACTGTCATTTGTGCCTAGGGTCATAGGTGAACCTCACCGTCTAAGCAGCCAGAGGTACTCCTCTCTATGAGCAAATGTGAGCTTGTGACTTTCTCAGCTAGGACTTTCTGAGAATAAGGCCCTCGTCACTCTGCTTCTTCTACACTCAGGGAAACAAAAGCAAATAGGGGCTTTTTAGAGACAGGAAAGTCTGAACCAGTGTCCAGATGCTAGCTGCCAGGATCACAGGCCACTGACAACCTGCAGACATGTTTGGGCAGGCTCTACAGTAATAGTAACAACCTTTAAATGAGGCACTAATGTTAAAAACTTGGTATAAAACTCATGTAAAATCTGAATATTGGCTTCTTCGGGGAAAGTTTGAGAATCCTGACTCCTATCATAGGATCCCTGCGTGGGCCCTACGGGTTTGGGGCCACCTCTCCTAACTATAGAGACCAGGTGAGGTTAGACCCTGGTAGTTAGCAGGCTACAGGGACCCACGCTGTGACCCCATCCTTAGTGATAATTCAGCAGCAGGGTAGATATCCTATGGAAAGGTCACAAGTCCTAACAGAGCGTGAGGTGCTCAGACCTGCGGACATTATGGGCAGGTCCGTGCCTCCTTCAGCCTCCCTACCTCAGGATCACCTTCTTTGGAATAAGTCTCCTTTTCTCTTTTTTTCTACAACACTCCAGGGCCTCTCTGGTTCTGCTTTGGTTAGAGGAGGGAAGAATGATGAAATTCAAATAACCCGTCTGTCATTTAGAACACAGAGCTAAAGGAATGGGCTCGGGAATGCATTACAGGAGTTGCAGCATTTCAGCTTTATCTTCTAGACCACAAATTCTATTTGTTTGTTTGTTTATTGGGACAGGGTGTCATGTAAACCAGGCTGGCTCTGAACTCTCCATGTGGCAAAGGCTGTTCAATACAAACATGCCTGGCTAGACCACATTTTCACTGTTTTCCTTAGACAGGGTTTTATGTGAAGAGACACCATGCAACTCTTACAAAGGGAAACATTCGGTCTGGCTTACAGGTCAGAGGTTTTCCATTATTGCCATGGTAGGAAGCATGGCAGCACACTGGCAGACCTGGAGCTGGAGAAGTAGCTGAGAGTTCGACATCCTGACCAGCAGGCAGCAGGAAGAGAGAGACGTTGAACCTGGCTTGAGCTTCTGATACCTCAAAGCCCATCCCTAGTGACACACTTCTTCCAACAAGGCCACACCTCCCACTAGCGCATGCCCTCCGAGTCTATGGGCGCCATTTTCATTCAGACCACCTCAGTGTTCACTGGGAAAGGGAACTGGGAGGTTAGGTGCTTTGTTTTACTGCCATGAAAAAATAAAGTGTAAAAAACAAAATTGAAGCCGATCACAAGCTCTCAGGAGAGTTAGAATCCAATAAAGGGAAATTGTTGTTGGCTTGGTCTCACCAACCCCGACACTCTGCACAAGGGTGTTTTCCATAGAACTGCAATAGATGCCTGCAGGGCTGTCTCCACGTGTGAGCCTCACTGTCCTCAGGTGCCCAGCAGTGGTTCTCACTGATGATGAAGCTTGGGTTCGAAAGCTCTCCACAGCTTGATGGGACTGGGAAGAGGTAGACCCTTTGAGAGGTGGATCTGGATGTGGACGCATACCATCAAAGGGGCCCATGGAAGGCCAATCTTATCCTCTTTCTGGCCCTAGACGAGTGGTTTTGCTCTGCCATGTGTGTCCCCCATGATGCTCTGCCTCATCACAGGCAGCCAGGACCACTTAATTGTGGATGACCTCCAACACTGTCAGGTAGAACAAACATTTTCTCATTATAGATTAACTGCCTGGGGTGTTTTGTTATAGTGACAGGAAGCTGACAACATATAGAGAAGGATTCTGTTCAGAGTCAGGGTTACATTTGGTGAACAGGTCTCATTAGCAAGGTGGGCCGTAGGGCAGGATGAGATTGGCACTCGGCCGAAGGGCACGGGATGAGGGGGTACCAAAAGACTCCGTCATGAAGACAGATAACAATTGATGCATGAAAACCCATGAACAAAATATTAAAATTTGAAGTTCAGCTCAGTATTGCTGATTTCTCCTTTGCCTTAGGTTCCAGTTTGCCCTCCGGGGCGGCCGAGACCTTGCTGTTCAGTCTCTTCCACGCTAGAGCATTTGTTAGTGGATTTTTCTTTTCTTTTTTTCTTTTCTTTTCTTTTCTTTTCTTTTTTTTTTTTTTTGCTTTCATGACCTGACCTAAATCCTTTTTACATATTAGGCCAGTTGTTTCGGGAAGCATCCTTCCAGTTGAGTTTGTCAGGTCTTGATGGGAGTATTACAGAAGGGACATTGGTTGTTGCCATGGCACCAGACCACATCTTAGTCTATTTCCTGTTGCTATTAACAATAGCACAAAGTGAGCGTGTTATAAAGAAAAAGATGTTTATTTTGGCTCATGGTTCTCGGGGTCCAAAGTCAAGGGCCCATACTAGTGACTGTTTCCCTGCCGGCAGCGTCCCAATCTGGCTCAGGCTGTCATGACATGACAGGAAACAGGGAGAATATGTTCATATGTTGAGGTGTCTCTCCCTCTTATAAAGCTATCAAGATACAAGTCATGGGCGTTCCTCACATGAGCTTATCTGACTGTGGTCACACCTGGAAGATGTCATCTCTAAGCATCGGGTTGGGTTTCCACCTTAAAGTCTCCCAGTAGGGGCTAAACTCCAGCGTGGAGGAGGCAAACCATCTAGAGGCATCCACAGCCCCTGGCTCATGTTTCATCACTTCTTTGGTGATGCTTATGCGGGCCACTTGACTCAGGTGCGTGACTTTCATCAGAATTTACACTATAAAATGCCTCATTTTGCCTTCGTAATTGTATTTTGTATAATATTACTTTGAAACCGTAGGAAACATAGCAGATATCCCTCAGGAAGCTTGAATTTATTATCAATTTACTTGTGTCTATAGGGACTCATGGTTTCTTGTTTTAGTCGGAGCTCATTAGAATGTCTCTCATGTCCAGCTTGGTCAGTGGGTCCCCTTCAATCTGGCCTCTGTATCCTTCTCGAATGTCACTGGAGTTCTGTGGGCCTTTGCTTGCTTCCTGCCAATCTATGATACCGCACGTTCTAATGCTATTCCTGTCTCAGAACCAGCCGCAGCCCACAGAGCCCTGTCCTTTTTAATAGAGAAATGGTATGTGTGACTACTGAGGGCTGTATTCTTCTTGGTGGTCCTGTAGCTTTGGAGTATTGTTGCTCTCAGGCTGGGGGCGGAGGGACAGGTTGGGACTGTGCATCTGTGTCTCCATACACCTCATGTATGGTGCTCTGACCCTGTGACAAAAGTAGGGTAAGTCTTATTTTGTCTCACCGTGTGTGGGGTTTCAGTCCGGAGCCCTGCTGCTGTAGCCAAGCAGTAGGTCCTGGTGAGAGTCTGCAATGGGGCAAAACTCCCTGCCTCGTGGCAGCCAAGAAGCACGAGAGGGAAGACTCTGGGGTCCCATGCTTCCCTTCAGTGGCTGTCCTTCAGTGACTTCCCTCCCACTAGGCTCCCCCTCTACTAATGGTTCTTTCATCTTCCCAAAGCCAGCAACCAAGCTTTTAGCACATGGACCTTTGGATGACACTTTTGCAAAACACAGCACACATGTGCATTTACTTCTCTATCTGCGTTGAAAAACAGTTTAACAAGGACAGTGAAGGAACCAAAGAATTCTCAAGAGTTCTGCCTTGCTTGAATGGCCTTCTCTAGTGCTGGGAAATCTGGCTTCTGTTGTTCCTGATGTACTGATACATCGGTCAGCGCCCCTGCAGCTTACCCATCTGACTCATTGATTCCCATCCCCACGCTGGGTACCTGCTCATATTTAGATGCCTTAGAGTGGGCAGCTCTGCCTACAGATTCCCCAGGCTTTCCATTACCAGTGGGGATGCCTTCCTTACTCACTGAGCTCCACCAAGGGAGTGCCTTGCCCTGGGCTACCCCAGGCCTTCCCCTGTCCCCTTCCCCCACACAAGCCATCCTCTTGTCCTCATGACACTTAGGTTAGAAGACCTCAGGAGAGGAAGGGATGCATGCTTTACTTTAAAAAAAAAAAAAAAACAAATAAAAGCAAAACAAGTGAATACACAGGGGGCATTAGGGCCAGGAATAAAGAGCAATAACGAACTTCACACAAACACTAAGAATCCTTTAACTAGTAAAGTCTTTAGAGAAGAGTTCTCCAAAATAAAGGCTGCAGAATTATTTGCGGCCATGAGTAGTATGAGCCCAGGCCAAGTGGGTAAGTCAGGCGTCCTCATCAGAAACCAGGCTGCTTGCTTCAGCAGCTCAAGGGAAAGAAAATGAAGTCTACAAGATCAAAATTAATGTTTGTTTTTTTTTTAAAGGGATTTGCGGGAAGTTGACCAGCTTAATTGCACTGTTTGGGTGTGTATGTGTTGAAGAACATAATTTTAAAGGACTGAGAAATCGTGCAGCATCTTAACTCGGGTGGGACTGTAATTATTGCAATAACAGAATGTGGCTGTGTGTATATGTGACTGAAATGGGAAGCAGTTTGTTAAAAAGTGCTTTAAAAAAAACAACAAAATGTCCATTCTGTCCCTCTGGACTTCCTTAATTATAAATACCAGGTAGCCCAGCACAGGCTAAATATAGGCCCGGTGGCCATCTCTATTTATAACATTTTTAGGAGGAAGTCACCAGAGCAATTCAGAATTAATTTGGTGTGTAGGCTTTTACGGGCTCTAATTAGTTGTGTTTTTCTTAAGCAGGCCAACTGGGATCAATAGCGTTATATAACTGAACCCAGGGGACCATGACTGAGACATGGACTCTTCCAGAAAGCCAAGGCCTTTGGAAGATGTCAGCCCAAAGGAAGCCCAGCAGCTCCAGAAGCCAGCATGCTGCAGCTGCAAAGAGAAAGGCTGGAGACATCTGTGTCCAGCCAAGGGCAGGCTCCAAGAGTGATAAAGGGAAGTCTCTGCAGTCAGAAGCTGCAAATCTACTCCCCATGCCTGTGGAGACCTTGAAGGGGGACCTTCCCAGGGCTGCTCATCAGCTGTTCCCTCGATAGCTGCTCTAGCCTGGGGAGGTGGGATGCTGTTTTCCAAAATAAGTACTTAGGCAACTCCCCTCAGGTGGCTCTCTTGGCCCCAGGGCTGGTGGACCTTTGGAAGACTCACTGTCCTCTGGGGTGGATGCTGGTGCCCAGCAGTGGCTCTGCTGCACATCAGACACGGATCCATGAGACGGTCTGTCGCTCCTCCTTCATTCCTTCAAGTAATGCTGTCTTGAAGAAGACAGGGTGAGTTCCAGCTGGCAGCCCACTGGGCTCTGTAAACATGAGAGTAAGCCCTTATGCTTAAAATAAAAACCCAGGACTCCGCTCTGACACTGCTCAGAGTCTGCTCAGACTCTAGTCTCATGCTCTCCTTCAGATCCTCCCCACGTGGCCCTGAAAGTTCTTCGTGCTCCCATCGATGGGGTGTGCTCCCCATGAATAAACTCCAGCCACCTGAATGGAGGAGGAACCGTGCCTTCTAGATAAGCACAGAGGCTATGTCGGCCCAGGCCACCAGCTGTCAGTTGGTCCCTCAACTTTACAGCACAGGGGTTTCCAGCTTCATAGCTATCCTGGAATGGGGACTGGCTGGGAGAGAGTAAAAGGAAGACATCTGGGCCCATAAGGACAGGAACGTCAGTCCTCCCTCTGGACTCACACTTTCCCTGGGCTATGTATAGGTGCAATGAGAACTGAGTCTGGGAGATCTGAGAAGGCTTCCTGGAGGTAGTGACAACTTTAGGATAAGGTTAACCATAGCAGGAGCTAGTGGAGTCAGCATCAGAGGACCAGTGTGAGTTCACACAGGACTCTGAAGCAACAAGAGAGGAGAAGGGTTCTTACACATAGCAGAGTCTCGTACGGAGGTCCTTAGAAGACAGGTGGGCTTGCCGGGGGCCAGGGAGGAGTGATGATGGTGGCTCTGGTTGTGTGAGAGTCGTCTGCTGACACCTGTGCTGTGCCAAGCCTGAGGACGGAGATGCTGAGAGTGTGACCCAGCCTTCCAACACCTCAGCCATGAGAATGCAGGGTTCTCAGGACCCATCTAGGTGGAGGGAAAGGAGGCTCTAGAGGAGCCAGTGGCCCTGAGGATAGGGGAGGAAGAGGGCAACCAACTAGCAGCCACCTGGGAAAGGCTCAGCTCTCTTCTGTAGAACCCAGGAGCCCCATCACCACCCATGCCTCTGTAACCAGAGCCTCCGTCTGAGGTCAGACCCAACTCACAGCAGATTTACTGGCGCTATCTATAGGGTTTTGAAGTATACTACAGTGGGGAGCCATAGACCCAGGGCTTCTGAATTAGGGCAGTCAGCAGAGGCCCATCAGCCCATTTGACGCGATGGTTATGGGAAAATCAAAGGTTTGCTGGGCTTTGGTCACAAGTCCTACATAAATATACACACATACACACACACACACACACACACACACACACAAACACACACCTGAATGTTATTTATATATTGTACTGGCTAGTTTTGTGTGTCAACTTGACACAGGCTGGAGTTATCACAGAAAAGAGAGTTTCAGTTGGGGAAGTGCTTCCATGAGACCCAGCTGTGGGGCATTTTCTCAATTAGTGATCAAGGGGGTAGGGCCCCTTGTGGGTGGTGCCATCCCTGGGCTGGAAGTCTTGGGTTCTATAAGAGAGCAGGCTGAGCAAGCCAGGGGAAGCAAGCCAGTAAGGAACATCTCTCTCCATGGCCTCTGTGTCAGCTCCTGCTTCCTGACCTGCTTGAGTTCCAGTCCTGACTTCCTCTGGTGATCAACAGCCATGTGGAAGTAAGCTAAATAAACCCTTTCCTCCCAAACTTACTTCTCGGTCATGATGTTTGTGCAGGAATAGAAATCCTGACTAAGACATATATACAAATTCCTACACATTCATATACATATGTGAAATACATTCATATATACATTATACATATATATAGTCACAAACACATGTATATCTAAATACATATACACATTTTATAAATACACACATCTGAATATATAATAAACATGCATACATATATAAATATATGTTTTTAATATCAGTATATCTCACACAGGCAGAACAAACAGGTCTTCATACAATTTGAACATCCATCCATCCGCCCACACAGAGGCATAATGGAAAGTGTACCTTTGAGCTCAATGCGTGACCCCACACTTTCCCCTGGATACAGAAGAGTATCACTTGCTGAGATATGTGGCCCTGTGTGGAGAACCTGAGGACAGACATCAGGTTTTGGGAGTCTCTGTGGCAGCTGTTGGCCTTTACTTGCACCAAAACATAGAGGTTTGATGCTTACGAATCCTGGCTGTGTTAGTAACATGATACATGGTCTTGAAGATATGATTTCACACCTACGAATCCTGGCTGTGTTATATACATGGTCTTGAAGATATGATTTCACGATTCTATGCCTCAGTTCTCCTATCTGCAAGATGAGAATAGACTTAACGGCTAGCTGCTTGGGTTGTGAATTCATCTGGACTTTTGAGTTTGCTTTGGTGCTTGCTGCTAAACTAGGTGCACAGTCGAGGAGCTCCAGGGAGGGATAGAATGGGACAGTTGCTCCCAATTCCATTCTCTCTTTGTACCTCCCTTGTCTGCCCCAAATACCTATATTACCTAGTGTTTTGAAGTGTCTAATAGAGCCTCTTGGAGAACTGAACTACATTTGACTCTTCCCTCTGTGAGTTTTTGATCTCATTTCTTCCAGTGTTCTGGTTGAGATCATTTAGTAAGGCCTTTAATGATGTTTTAATGATATTACCAATTTTATCAACTAATGTATATTGTTACATATTGATGTTGAGTAGCGAAACATGAGCATTTGATATTCAGCAAATTGTTTTATCGGATGGTGCTCTGAGAGACTGATTTTGATGAACACATTGTGAAAATTCCATGGGCAGGAAAGTAGAAAAGAACATATTGAATTTTTTTTATGTTAAGATTTAAGGAATAGTGCCTCCCGCTGCAGCAGGCAGCTTTGCTCATGCAGAGCAGACAGGGCCTGGGAAGGGTAGAGTGGAACAGAACAGAAAGGCCATAGGTCTGGTGGGGCTGGCCTCTCCTGTTCCCATAAAGGGGAGGGGAGAGGAGCTGCCCTCTGCTTGTTCAAGGCATCCAGTGCATCTCTTTAATGACCGACTATTCAGGGACTGGCTTGAGAGGTGCTGTGTAGAGTTGTGCCCACTAACCATAGGAACAGAGTTACTGTCTAGCATAAACTGTCCCAGCCCATGGCCCAGAGTCAGCCCAGGATACCCAGACAGACAGACACACAGACACACAGACAGACAGCTGAGGAACTGTGTTAATGTGAATGTGGGGGTCAGACAAGGATAAGATGTTTTGGGGGCTGGGTATGTAGCTCAGTGGGACATGGTTAGCTTACGTGAGGCTCAGTGCTTAGGCCCCAGCACCCATTTTCTTCAAGAAGAGGCTTGGTGCTTCCTGTTTCTTCTGTCTATAGGAGCCCTTCATTATGTGAGGGCTCACATTTCATAGTTGGAGTTACCCACAGTCAACCACAGCCTAAAGACATTAAATAAAAAATTGCAAAGCATTTTATACATTTCATGTATAACTTGTACTCTAATACATTAAGTTATATGTAGTAGATTATATAGTAGAAATAGTTATATTTATTGTGGTTCTATTTTGTTATTACATCCTATGCCTAATGGTGTTAATTAATATATTGTGAGTATGTATGTACAGGGAAAATCATAATTGTCTTTGGGGTTTGGTGCTATTAGTAGCTTCAAGTATCCACCCATGTTCATAGGTAGGAAACTCCCATGTCCTTACATGGCTAGCTTCTGCCAGTTTGACCCTGAAGATATACCAAAAAAAAAAAAAAAAATGACAGTCATCTTAGGTCTTATTTGTGTGTACATATGTCCTTTATCGTCAGCTGTCTTTGCTTATCTTTAGACACAATGGTGGTGTTGCTAATTCAGAAACTTGGAGCATTTAACATATAATCCTGGGGCCTCAGTCTCCTCATACAATGGCCTCATCTTATAAATGGGAAGACTGAGGCCAAGAAAGTCAGCGTTTCAGAGCAATGAGTCCCTCTGACTAATCTGAGCCAGTGTCAGAACACAATCAGATATCATCTGATTGAACTAAGAGAGTGCACCCATCCCTGAGAGAGACTCTGTCCAAGCCTGGACCTGCCACCCTGGTATCCTGTCTTCTCTCCTCATAAGGACAGCCTGAGGGGGGGTCAGAAAGAGCAGTTTCTGAGCCTAGGAAGCAAACCCTAGATTCAGTACTGCAGGGGCAGGTCAGGTGAGAATCCAAGAAGAGCCAAGACAGTGAAGGAGAAGCAACAGGAAGTGGCTACATAAGCAAACAAGTGGGTGTGACCTGTTCAGTAATGCTAGAAGTGGGACCTGGGAATGTACCCAAAGGAAGTGAAAGCAGGGACTTGGGCAAATATTGGCACACCTTGTTCATAGTGGTGACATTCACAATGGCCAAATGAAGACGTAAGCTATGTCCATCAACATGTAGAGGGATGTATTCATATA
Source organism: Montemys delectorum (assembly GCA_019843815.1). NCBI lineage: Eukaryota > Metazoa > Chordata > Mammalia > Rodentia > Muridae > Montemys > Montemys delectorum. The sequence goes on along the minus strand of JADRCD010218020.1, from coordinate 12,008 downwards.
AGGCAGTGTTCTTCGGCCATGAAGAGGAAGGAAATCTTGACACATTATACAACATGGATAACCTTGGAGCCCTGATGAATCAGGCACAAAAGGGCAGATGCTGCATGGCTCCACTAACGTAGTCAGAGCCTGACTGTGTTGGCAGCCAGCTTTGCACGGGCAGGAGGATGCCTTGGCTGGTGCTCCTTCTGATCTGCAGGGGAAGTCAACCCTCCTGCTGAGCTATACATGGGTCCAAACAGGTGCAGTGTTGGACACTGCTGACCCCCGAGGCCATTTGCCTAGTTAGTATTTTGGAGACCAGTTTTTCCTTTCCTTCTTCCAAGAGAACAGCTCATCATTAGAGACCATTTCTAAGACCATTTCTAAGTGGCCCAGAGGCAAGGGGACTGGGTGGCCTTGGGACTTGTATCAAGGGAAGGGATGGCTCCTTTGGCTTGACTCAGCTACCTAGAAGCCAGTACTTTCCTCAGTGGCCTCCAGGATTTCCATTCAATGGCTAGTGGCTCGGCATTGAGTCCATTTCTTTGCCAGCAAATTTCATTCACCTGTTTCCCTATTTCCCTAAGAAGGAACTGGCTTAAATGCATAGCCTTAAAAGACCAACTGTTATGTGACACCCACCAGGGATACCAGCTGCTCATAAGCAAACTTACTTACTAACTGCTGCTGTCTAGTAAATCTCCACGATTCTGTGGTAGAAACAGGTCTGCCATGCTCTAGCAGTCTTTGAGTCACTTATTTGAAGAAGCGAGCAATGAGATTTACCTGCAAGAAGAGAAAAGTGCCTGTGTACAAGACAGAAACAGTGAAGTCTGTCATGGCCAAAAAAACGATGTCTTAAAGCAGAAAATGAGCAGAGAATTAGAATTGTGGATAACTGTGACTAAGTACTTATTACCTTCCAGGAACCCTGCTAGCTCCTCACACAACATAGGCATCCCCTTCAGATCTGGAAGCAATCAATCCTGCAAAGTGGTACTTAGAATCTCGAGAGGGGGTGAAAACCCAGAGAGGATAAGTCCAGGTTTTCCAATGGGGAGGGGTTAAGATACATGCACAGGCAGATTTGTCCCAATCAACAGCATCCCAGACCTAAAGGGAGGATGGAGGGCCTTGAAGAGGAGACAGAGGGCCAATCCCGGGACCTAGTAAGAGCTGTCATTTGTTAGCACCAAATTTGTTAGTCCTAGTATCAAGAAGATGACACTTGACTGTCACAGTGCTTGAAGTTCTTTGGGTGTAAGAATAGAACATGCCAGAACAAATTTAAGTAGAGGGGCTTTGTTTATTTTCCCCATTAATTAATTTATTTATTCACTTTGCATACCAATCACAGCACCCCCCTCCCCCTGACCCTTCTTCACATAGCCCCTCTTGCATCCCCTTCCCCCCTTCTTCTCTGAGAAATGGGACTCTCCCTTATCACCCCATTCTGGCACATCAAGTCACTGCAGGACTAGGCATAACCTCTCCCACTAAGGCCAGATAAGGGGCCCAGTCAGGGGAAAGGGATCCATAGGTAGGCAACAGAGTCAGGGACAGCCCCTGATCCAGTTGTTCAGGCCCCACATTAAGACCAAGCTGCTCATCTGCTATGTGTGTGGGACATTAGGTCCAGCCCATGTATGCTCTTTGGTTGGTATGTAGTTCAGTCTCTGGGAGTCCCCAGGGGTCTGGATTATTTGATCTTGTTGGTCTTCTTGTGGAGTCCCTATGAGGGGCTTTATTTTAAAAACAGAAGGCTGTTGCCTAAATGTAAGAACAGGAAGCAGTGGCACTGCCAGGCTGGCTAGCAAAGAAAGCTGAGGACGGCAAAGAACCCAGCAGAACCTCGTGTGTATACTCTACCATCTTACTCAAAGAAGTGGAAATGACCACTCACAACATCTAAATCCCCTCGGGTCTCTCCTCATTGAGTATCTACAGGATATAGCCGACAGAATGGTTGTGAGGTTGAGGCGGTCAACAGTGTTTTATTGGGTAAACTTTAGTCCTAGTTAAATTCCAAAAGAACCAATAAGACAAAAAGTCCAAGGGAAAGTCATTTTATCTCTGTTTTCCTCACAAGGGATGGAGATGAACAGGGATAAAGCATCTTTACTCACAGCCACATGGCTAATGGTGGCAAGGTTTTGAGGCTTATTCTGAAACTCTATGTAAAACCATCATATCTAAATTGCTCTGAGGAGAATTGCAGTAGTATATATACATGCTATGAACAGATGGATAGTAGTACAGTATATATTGTATGTAGTTATGAGTCATGTATACACATAGACATAGATACGCCTACTATCCTTTTCCCTACACATGCATATTTGTGATAAAGTTTAGTTTGTAAGTTAAGTGCAGTAGGAGATCAACAACAATAGTGAATAGAGCAATGGTAAGACACAGCATTTTCCATTGAGTGTCTCCTTCCTTAGTTGACTACATGTAACTCTGCAGGCATGAGTGGGTACAGAGGTGGCCTGCTTACTCTTCATTCCCTCTTGAGTCAGATGCTCAAGTGGCTGAGAAGGGCCACAGAGGTGTCTGTGTAACTTCAGTCCACCTGCATTTTCAAACTCTGCTTTTGAGGCCAGTGACTAGCCAGTGACAGCTAGGATATAGACCTCTGAAAGCTATGTCCTCGTACTCAAGAGTCATTTGATACTGGGCAAGTCCACGTGACAGGGAGGGAGGGCATGAGCATCGACCTTTCTTGAAGATGGGGGAATCAAGCCACAGGGTTTCTCACCGATGTAATGGAAAATTGGGGCACCCCAGGGGGGCTGTGTGTTCTCATCTGACCTCTCACAGTCCTGGGGCAGATGGACCCATGTGTTTTCTTTGGCGTCTTTGAGAGTGAGTGCCCATTCTTAGAGATTTTGGTTTACTCATAGAATGGAAAGAAGGGGAGTGTTTATAATGAATGTTTTGGTGCAGACCTGACTTGACAGTAACTTCACTATCTCAGTGATACTTGACCCAAAATAAACACTAACTCGTGTCCAAAAAACTTGGCCACAATAGTGTAAACTTAGACAATATTAACCAGTGAGATGTGTATGCTTCCTCAGAAACATTACCTTGGGTTGTTTATCTGAAAAGAACTATCCAAATCGTCCTTCCGGTTCTTAAACACTGACTGTGTGCCAGAGACACAGGTGGGCAGCAGTGCGGGGAGGGAGTCTCCTCTGGAAGCTGAATTGTGGGAGGGAGGGCTTTTGAAACATCTTTGAGGTGTATTAGAGAATGATAACCTGCTTCTTGTTTTGCAGATTGGAAACCTGGACGATTACTATCATTTTTACCACAGCAAGACCTTCAAGAGATCGACCTTGAGCAGCAGGGGCCCCCACACCTTCCTCAGAATGGACCCACAGGTACACAGCTCCAGGCAGGATTCCTTCCCAAGGATGAGAGCATCCTGCTCTGCCCTCCTCAAAGTATACCATAATGGGTTTCTAGTCTCAAAAATTAATTTCTGTATTTACAGTGAATAAAAGGTAGCAGAGATAGAGCAACATGCCAAATCTGCTAAATGCTCTCATTTTTTGTATCTTTATCAGACTTGAAAAAAATACTTGACTTTAGTTAAAAATGTTGAAATCTATCAATATTTTAAAAATGGGTAGTGCTTGGGAGCTATCTCAGTGGTAGAGCCCTTGTTCAGCATGCAAAAGAACTTGGGTTTACCCCAATATGTGTGTGTGATTCTTACCAATAAACCAAATACTTAAAGCAAATATTTAATAATGAAATTAGTGATCAGGCAGGAAGAGCTTTTTCTGATTATTATAATACATATCTTTTGTTGTTGTTGTTGTTGTTGTTGTTGTTGTTTTTTGAGACAGGGTTTCTCTGTATAGCCCTAGCTGTCCTGGAACTCACTCTGTAGACCAGGCTGGCCTCGAACTCAGAAATCCGCCTGCCTCTGCCTCCCAAGTGCTGGGATTAAAGGTGTGCGCCACCACTGCCCAACTACAATACATATCTTAATGGTTGCCATTGACTTAAATACTGGAGCAGTAAGTATGACTCCTTAAAATTTTATATGATCTCTCTTTCAGACTTAAGTAAATCAGTTTGAAGTTTTTGTGTAACGCATGTTGACTGGGTCAGTAAAGTATGCTTCCTTTCTACCTGTATTTGAAATTAATGTTGGCAAATTTCAGTCAGCAGATACATGGTAAAGATTGCAACTGCACAGGAGACTGGTGGGCCTTTCACAGGTTCATTTATTCAGCAGGTGCTTTTTAAATACCTGCTGTGTGGCTTATTCTGCCTCCAGCAAGGGCAGTGAAGCTGGCAGCCGGGCTGGCCAAAAATGAAGCAACACATTTGGTCACAGCACGGACCATAAGGGAAAAGGACGTGCTTGTGAGAAACACTGCTAACCACAAGGAGGTGTGGCCACTGATAGGTAGGCCACTGTGTTTTTAAATATAGTAGTCATCTCATCTTAAAAGCAATGCTTGAAATGCCAGTCTCAACTCACTGACTGGCACACAAAATTATTTCAGCCATTTCCAGAGAATGTTTACAATAGTTTCCATGGAAGAACAGGTTTTTGATGTTACCACATACCACTCCATTGACCATCATGGCTTCACTGTGTTGACAGAGTTGGAGGAGGGGAGAGAAACAGTGTCCCTCCCTGGACACAGTGATGAATTACTCTGCTCTGGGCCATCGCTCTATGGGCATTCTGGTTTGAATGTAGTTGAAGTAGTCCCCCACTCATGTAAGTGGGACATGGAAGGCAGAGATCCTGAATGTATTTGTGAATTCATTTTGTAGGTGGTGGATGAGAAGGTGGATGGATGGATAGATGAATGGATGGATGGATGGATGGATGGGTGGATGGATGGACAGACTGACTGATGAAGGGGGTGGATGAGTGAGTGAATACATGGGCGAATGGGTTTATGGGAGGGCAAGTGAGTGGGTGGGTAAATGTACTACTGATGGAGGGATAGATGAGTGGATGGATACATGATTGGATGCGTGGGTGGATAAATAGGTGAATTAGTGAGTGGATAGATGAACAGATGGGTAAACACAAGACTGATGAATAAATACAAAGATAGAGATAAAGGACATTCTGCTAATTCTGTTATTCCCTCCACAAGGAAAGGAATGTAATGTTTATTGGTAGAATTTTATGTGTCTGGGCATTTTAAAGCATGCCACCTCACCTAATTACATGGGGTTATAATTATATCTACTTGTGGTCACAATACAGAACATGAAGAAATGTTTTTCAGTGGAACGAGGGCATTCCCTTCCCTTAGGAAGCCAAGCCATAAGCATAACTGCTCACACTTCCAGAATGGGAATAATTAGTGAAGGGTAAGCAGAGCTTGTCCTCAGGGCCAATAGAGAAGGGCAGCGGGGACCCCGTGCCCAGCCTGAACATGGAAGAGCTGCGATGGGTTCTGTGAGTTGAAAGTGAACCATTGCTGTCTTAGGGGAAAGGCCAAGCTAAGAAAAAAGTTAGTATCACATCACCCTGCTACAGTTTCACTCTGAGCAAGCAGTGGCTATGTGCTGAAAGGCAGCATGCTTTCTCTTCATCTGAAATCTCCAGCATCTTCAAATTCCTACCTCTCAGGGAATTAAAAAAATGGGACAAGTATTTGTATAGAGAATTCTCTGACATGGAGGCTCTTTGCTAAGATACTTGGCCCCCAGTCCTCTTCAACTGCTTCTTGGGCTGGTGAGATGGCTCAGCGGTTAAGAGCACCAACTGCTCTTCCGAAGGTCATGAGTTCAAATCTCAGCAACCACATGGTGGCTCACAACCATTGGTAATGAGAAACAAATAAAGAACCTATGGGCCTGAGCGAGCAGAGATGGAGCAAGAGGGAGAAAGGAAAAGGGAAAGGCAAAGGGAAAGGGAAAAATGCTTCTTGATTAGTCAGACAAATACAGAGTCAAGACAGGAGACATACAGAGAGTGCTTTGTCTTCTGTTTTAAACCTTTGTGGTTTGTTTGGGTTTCAGGTACTGGGGCTTGAACCTAGGGCCTCCTATATAAAAAGCAAGTGATAACCACTGTGCTATGTTCTCAGCCCCCTTTTATATTTTTTATTAGTAAACAAAGTCTAGAGAACTTGCCTTGGTAGAACTTTTGATCCTCCTGACTCAGCCTTTTGAGCAGCTGAGATTACAAACCGGAGCCACCAGTCCTGGAAGTTTTCAACCTTCCTAAGGTTCTTAGGCGGGCATGTCTTCTTTTTCAAAAACGTGAACTGAATGATTGTGGGATGCAGAGCTGCTCAGTAGTTCTCATACTGGTGAGGCCTCAGTGATGCTGGGGCAGAAGGCTCATGTGTGGGCCTTACAGGCCGGGTGGCAGGGACATATCCCCAGAGGTTCCCGTGGCTGGATGCCCTACACCTCAGCTGTGCAACAGCTGAGCTGGTCTGTTGATTCATGTTGGGTGTGTTGAAAGGAGCGCGTTCAGTTTGGGTCTCCCAGCAAACTGTTCCCCAAGGATTAGTTGTATCACTTTATTTGAGACAGGGACTCTTTCTGTATCACAGGCCGGGCCCAAAGCCACTTGATAGCCCTTGGTGACATAGAATTTATGGCAAGCCTCTTGCCTCAGTTTCCCAAATGCTCCCAGTCGTGAGCCACCGTACCCTGCGGTTCTACCCTGCAGTAAGCAGAAGGAAGAACAGACTTCCTAGGGCAAGGCTCTGGCAGTGAGCTTTTTCCAAATAAAAACCCCTTTTACCTAGTTTCTTGGTTCCTGGCAGGGCTGCCATCAAAGCACCCTGCCAATAAAAAATAAAGAGGAAAAAGGTGAAAAGCCTGGCCGTCCCAGCCCTGCCTGAGACCTGCCAGTGATTGGCCAATTGTCTCCCTCAGTTCTAATTAAAGCCCCAACCCCCCGGGAAAGCATGTAGACCAATTACGAATTCTGAACCACAAATGAAATACCTCTGTTTACATAGTCTAGTTTTAAGGCAAGCCAAATGAATCCACTGTCCGTCTGATGAATGTTTACTTTACCCAGCCAGTTCCAGTTTGATGAAGTTAGCTGTTTCATAGAATCATTTAGCACTGTCCCTTATCAGAACCATTTTCTTCCGTTAGCCTTTTATGATACCCTTATACTTGGAAAGGTCTATAATTAATATTCTTAACAAAATGAAAAGATGATTTAATATTATCCAGAGACATTGAAATGGAGTTGCCCATGTGCTGGAATGACCAGTTATAGGGCTCAGGATAAGGTCCAAGCGAATACAGATGGCATTTTATTTTAATTACCCTTGGTTTCTGTTGTATCAAAGCATTTTGATGAGTGATGGAATTTATAGTCCACCCCAACATCATATAAAACGGATGGAGTTTACATTTGTTTAAACAAAACACAAGGGAGAGGCAGCGAAGGAGGGATGCTTGTCTCTGTTTACACACAGACACATACACACGGCACCCCTGCTAGGCAGCTCCCTACGCTCAGCCTCATCCGACTTCTCTGCAGGCTAGCGCTGCCTTTGCATTCTTTTACACATAACATATATGTTATTTTATGTGTATGGGTGTTTGCCACATGCATGCAGTTCCTATGGAAGCTAGAAGAGAATATGGGATACCCTGAAACTGGAGTTTCCAACATACGGAGTTACCCTGAATCTGGAGTTGTTAGCCAACTAGGAATTAAGCTCAGGTCCTCGGGACGAGCAATCGGTGCTCTTAACTGCTGAGCTATTCCCTTCTGTATGTTCTTAATTAACCTTTGCATGATTTCCTCTTGAAGGGGCTATTTTGCTTTGCTTTACTGATCTGCCCGATCACAGGGAAAACAACCTACATGCTCCCAGTGTGCAGTATCGGTCACTGGGTTTCTCTGAAGGCTGTCATCTGAGCAAAATGAAACCATTTGTTTTTAACTTGTTCTTCTGCTAAACGTCTGCAGACGGGCAGATGTTACAGAAGCCTCAGCCAATAGCTGAAAGGGCTCACAAATTTTTTAAAAATTACTCGTTCTGATTCTGTTCCAAACTGGCTTATGGTGTAGCCGCTGCTGCCCGTGTCTTCCAAACCTTACATTTTAGCTAGATGACTCTAGTTCAGCCCTTTCCTTTGGTTCTCAGCCAGTTGGATGATGGAAATGGAAAGATGGAGATGTTATTGGAGAGAGCTTCAGCGCCTGCTTCCGGGCTATGGGGACTTTCTAGTTGGTGCCTCCTGTTGGGACTTAACGCTTCCCAGTTGCAGTGTGATTTCGGGGGCTGCAGCAGGTATTCTGCTTAGTGCAATGGGACTTTGACCCAGAGTTTAATCAGAGCTCAGGTTTCTTTCCAGCGGTGACGCAACATCTAAACAGATCTTTCCATTAACCACAGATGGAATTTTATCTGACAGTTTGTGTGTGAGAGCCGTTCAAATAGCAAACAAACAGAGAGTTCCTGGCAGATAGCAGCACAAGGACAGAGTGACCACTGTGGTCTCTGGGGCCAGTGGACTATGTAATGGCCAGGCTGCTCCTGCCCAGGATGGATCTGCCCACAGGGTAGAGACAGCACTCTAGCACCCTGACTGGAGGTTTCACAGACTACCACTCTCTTCCCAAGCAGTATTGAAGACCAAACGCCCCAAGCTCATGGCTGTCTCTACACACTTTCAGCACAGCACAACTGATTTCAGGTGCATGGCTATCGGCAATTGGCAAAGGGTTTGAATTTTAAAATGCACCTCAAAAGACAATGTTTTATAGTTTTACCTGCATATCTGGCACTCCTCAATGACATCAAAGGCCTCACAGCCTCAAAGAGAGGTACTCATTCGTGTTCTCTGGCTTGAATTGGCAGCTGTGTCTCCATTGGTGGGGCCAGCCCTCTTCCTGTATTGCCCAGTCTACATCCTGATTTCTCTCACCTGGATTACAGCAGTGCCCTCCAGGCTGTTCTCCTGTGAGCCTCCTTGTTGCCTCTGATCCACAGCTAACCTCTCCACTCCCAAGGAATCCAATGAAACACCCTGTTGCCACTGTCCTGAGTGGGCTGTTCTCCCACCCCTCGGCTTCTTGTGGCCTCCTGAGCCCAACCACACCAGCTTTTGTAGTATACCCTGATGACTTCACACTCTACTCTTTGTTTAGCCTTTGCGCAGGTCGCTCCCTATCTCTCCCCATCTTTCTCTCTACCACCTCTCTCTGATCTCAAATATTCCTGCTACCAGGGAGCCAATGGTTCGATCAACATCCTCAGGGCATGGTCTGCTCTTCCTACAAGTTGTGTATTGTGTTCTAGATTTAGCCTGGAATGGGTTCACACCACAGTATTTGATAGCAACAGCAATCACGACTAGTAGTTTGCTTAGGATCTGGTTGGTGACAGAAACAGAAGTGGCAGGGAGCTGCATAGGGTACCTCTGAGTTCTAGAATGGGCTAGGAAGCACATCCAGTGTGTTACGACTGATAAAACCAATGGAGAGTAATGGGAAGGCAAACCAACCAGATTGATGGATTCTCTTGGGAAGAGGAGCTTGGTCACTGAAATACGATTCCTTCTCAACAAAGCAGAAAGCTGTTGAGAGCTAAGGCCACATCTCGTTTGTTTTTTATCCCCTCAAAAGCCTAGCAGTCGCCCAGTAAAAGCTAACAGATGCCGAATAAATGTTTATTGAAACGTCTCTCAATTTTCACAGGCCAAGCTTGAGCATACAATGGCTACCTGTCTTCATTTGCATATCAATTGCTTTCTATCTAAATGTTTTAGATATAAATTGTGGTTCACCCTAATTCGGTGATCATAAAACCCACATGGGAAGCTGAGTGGGGAAAGCCCATGTTGCTGAAACCAAAATGATAGACCAGAAAGTGTGGACCAGTGTCTGCTAGAGTCATTGTGACAAAGGGTTACAGACTGGGTCACAGACTGAATAACAGATACCTACCTGTGCCTCACAATCACGGAGGCCGGGAGGTGAAGGAGAAGGTTTCGGCCGGGTATTTCTGTGAGGTCTTTTGCACATGACTGTGTTCTTGCTGTGTCCTCGCATGGACTCCCTCTGTGCACATCTGTGTGCTAATCTCATATGAGAACATCAGTAATAATGGATGAAGGCCTACCCTAATGACCTCACTTTAACTCAATTTGTCTCTTTAAAGACTGTCTCCAGAGGCTGGGGTGTGGCTCATTGGCAGAACATTTGCCTAACATGTGTGAGGCCGGTGGGTTTGAGCCCCACAGTCTCATTCTGATATACCGGGGGTTAGGATTTAACATAAAGTAGAGCGACCCTCTCACAGGGGTTGCCTAAGACCATCTAAAAACACAGATATTTTTGTTATGATTCATAGCAGTAGCAAAATTACAGTTATGAATTAAAAACAAAAATAATTTTATGGTTGAGGGTCACCACAACATGGGGAACTGTATTAAAGGGTTGCAGCATGAGGAAGGTTGAGAACCACTGATCTAGAGGGAGACACAGTTCAGCCATAACAATCGACCCAGGGTCGTGGCTGCAGGCTGTTCTCAGTAAGCCAGAGACCAACAATGGGGAAACTGTACTGTCTGTGTCCTTCTGCAAAGTGAGAAGTAACTTAAGAATGGATGGACAGCTTCCATTTCCCAAAGCACCCAGGGACATACTGCTCATGTGACCATCTGGTAAAGCCAGAGTCTTCCAAACTGAACTCAAGAAATGGCTTCTATAGTGTTTTTCTGTGGCTGCAGGTGAAGCAGTGTGTGTGTGTGTGTGTGTGTGTGTGTGTGTGTGTGTGTATGTGTGTGTAGAGGGAAGGGTTGCTTCCCTGTGTACCTTGGTAACGTGAGAGGGTAATGATGGTAGGATTCTAGGCTGAGTTAGAATGCATTGTATATCCTGGGTTTCCTAACTTTTTCCCACTATATACTGCCATAGTTTTCCTGTTGTGGGTGTACAATAGGCATAGCATCCTGGCATTCCCTCCGTGCAAACCCCAAGCAGAAGTGTACCACTGCAGGTAGGCTCAGGCATCCTACAGAGACCAGCTTAAATGAAGCCAGTAACCTATGGCAACAATTCTCCTGTCCTCTAAGGAGGTAACAGCTGTCATTCCCATGCCTTACACACACAATTCTCCTGTCCCCAAAGAGGTGACAGCTGTCACTCCCATGCCTTACATACACAATTCTCCTGTCCTCTAAGCTGTCACTCCCATGCCTTGCACATGCAGAGAAAACCCTTTCGTCCCTGTGAGCCTTGTTTTCATCTGCCACTGTTTCATTGAATCCATGAGTTGGATTTCCTTCATCTGACATAGTACATTGTTCTTAGTTTAAACTGTTACAGTGAGCAGACAATTTTTTCTTTAGAGACAAAAGGAGAAGGGCAGAGGAGACAGAGTTAGGAGATATGGAAAAGCTAGAGGTGGTGGCACATCTCTGTCTTCTCAGAATATTCCAACACTGAGGGGACCAGATAGGGATGTGTAAATGGGAATAATGCTACAGAGAAACACGAACGCCTTACCTAGAGCTAGCCATCAAACTCCAAATAGCAAGGGGCCTTTAGTCTACTGGGAAATGTGGGTAGCATCGGAGAATGAGAAGCAGAATGGCGGTACAAACCAAGCATAGTTTCTTAATGTTTAGAATTTATTCTTCAGTAAATATGCATGCTTTTCCTTTGATGTTCTAGATGAAGAGGATGGAAAGGAGGGGCAGAGGTCTGTCTCTTCAAGATTTACTCCATGATCCTAATCACAGTGGGAATGAGCTGCCTTTGACACACCAGTCAAGGCTGTAGAGAGCAAAAGCACATGCCCATTTCTGTTGGATTCCCAAGACTCTTTCCACTCCTTTAGGGAGCCTGGCTTCACTTCCCCTCAGGTCCTGTAATCATTGATGAACACTGTCCTCACCTAATTCTCCATGTAGACTCTTGTAGAGCTCTTCAGCAGGCTGAGTGTTGGTATTCAGAGCAGGTATCATTGATGGAGACAACATGTGACCACACCATTGAATGCAAAGGCCCGGCCCACACACATTTATGGTTTGGAAACTAAAGCCCC
>JADRCD010218019.1:0-14995 GCA_019843815.1 Montemys delectorum | reverse complement strand
TTTTTTTTTTTAGATAAGATCTATATAGTACATGTTGACCTGAAACTTGCCCTGTAGCTAAGGTTGACCTTAAACTCCTGATTTTCCAGCCTCCAAACTCAGCATAGAAATTCTTCATTAATTAAAAAAAAAAAATCTTTCTAAAAGCTAAATTAGATTTTTAATAAGGGTTTTGAAAAACAAGAATCCTCATGATTTTTTTTTAAGTTTTATTGCATTATGATGAGGAAAGTTACATGATTTCAGTTTATCTGAATTTGTTAATATTTAAGAACATATTTTAAGTAAATAGAATTAAATCACATTATTTTCTTTTTGTACCCCAGCTCCTCCCAGAGACCCCCCTTCAATACCTACAATATCTTTTTTGTCATAGTCTTTAAAATTTATAAAATATTATAACAATAAAAATGAGTATTATAAAAGTTGTTTGATATAAAACAACAATCAATTTAACAGTCTTATGTAGATGCTTGTCTACAGCAATACTGAAAATACATACATTTTTCTCAATATAAATTTTAAATAACTCCAAACGTATTAACTGTATATTTCAAAATGATACATTACTACTAATATTTTCTTAAATCAACATAAATATATAAAATGTTTTTGTTTTGTATTTAGTAGAGCTTAAAATCTTGGCTCTTACTGTGGTAACTTGATACAAGAGTTACAAACATCAGGCAAAGCATTCAGTCTCACTCTTGTTGTTCTCTTACAAACCCCCTCCCAATTTAATTGTCTATATTTCTTTTGTGTATATAAATACTTTTAAAATATGTTAGCTGTTCTGAAAACCATAGTATAGTGTAAAAACATGAAATAAACAATACTACTAATAGAGGGGTTGAGATAGGAGAAGCAAGATCTCAAGACCATTATGTTGTACACAGCAAGACACTGTCAGGAACAAACAAGCTGAAAGTGTATATAGATTGTACAATGTTGGACCTGTTTTCTCCATCTATGGTTTTGCTGGGTATAGTAGCCTGGGCTGACATTTGTGTTCTTTTAGGGTCTGTATGACATCTACCCAGGATCGTCTAGCTTTCATAGTCTCTGGTGAGAAGTCTGGTTTAATTCTGATAGGCCTGCCTTTATATGTTACACGACCTTTTTCCCTTATTGATTTTAAAATTCTTTCCTTGTTTAGTTCATTTGGTGTTTTTTTTATTATTATGTGACAGGAGGAATTTCTTTTCTGGCCCAGTCTATTTGGAGTTCAATAGACTTCTTATATGTTCATGGTCATCTCTTTCTTTTGGTTAGGGAAGTTTTCTTCTATAATTTTGTTGAAGATATTTACTGTCCCATTACCTTGGGAGTCTTCACTCTCTTCTGTACCTATTATCCTTAGGTTTGGTCTTCTCATTGCATCCTGGATTTCCTGGATGTTTTGGGTTAGGAGCTTTTTGCTTTTTGCATTTTCTTTGACTGTTGTGTCAATGTTTTCTATGGTGTCTTCTGCCCCTGAGATTCTCTCTTCTATCTCTTGTATTCTGTTGGTGATGCTTGCATCTATGACTCCTAATTTCTTTCCTAGGTTTTCTATCTCCAGGGTCGTTTCTCTTTGTGATTTCTTTATTGTTTCTATTTCCATTTTTAGATTCTGGATGGTTTTGCTCATTTCCTTCACCTGTTTGATTGTGTTTTCCTGTAGTTCTTTAAGGGATTTTTGTGTTTCCTCTTGAAGGGCTTCTAGCTGTTTACCTGTATTCTCCTGTATTTCTTTGAAGGTGCTATTTATGTCTTTTTAAAAGTCCTGTATCATCATCACCATGAGAAGTGATCTTATATCTGAATCTTGCTTTTCTGGTGTGATGGTATGTCTAGGACTTGCTATGGTGGGAGTATTGGGTTCTGAAGATGGCAAATAACCTTGGTTTGTGTTGTTTATATTCTTACGCTTGCCTCCTGCCATCTGGTTATCTCTAGTGCTACCTGCCCTTGCTAAATCTAACTGGAGCCTGTCCTTCCTGTGATCCTGGTTGTGTTAGAACTCCTCAGAGTCAAGCTGTGTCTGTGATCCTGTGATTCTGGGATCCTGTGACCCTGGGCTTGTTAGATAGAGCACCTGGGAGTGGAGCTTCCTCTGGGTGTTGTGGGACTGGCTGCAGAGCTTGCGTCCAAGGTCTGCTCAGGGCACCCGCCCAGACAGATTGGAAGGAACCTGAGCCACTGTGCTAGCGGAGTTCCTGTGTGCCTGGTCCCACTGGTCCCAGTTGCTCTCAGTATTGGGACAGATATTATGTCCTCCTCACCTCTGATCCTGGGCATGTTAGAGCGCTTGGGAGTGGAGCTTCCTCTGAGTGTTGTCGATGTTATTTTAAAATGTCTGTGTTTTCCTCTAAATTGTGCAGATTTCTGGTCGATGACTTACCATGTTCCTTCTCAGCTTTTACATGGACTTAGTTAGTCTATATTCATTGCACAAACTAGTGCATTTGAACTAGACATTTTTACACAGATATATATAACATACTTGGTCATCTTTATTCTCGGATGACCTTCATTTATCCCCACCCCCACCTGCTTTGCCTTTCCTTTTCCCTCGTAATTGGATCGTATGCTGAGTCAGGAGTTTTAAATGGCCATTTCCCTCTCCTCTTCCAGTTACTTCCTCAGTATGGAAAGAACTTTTCACAAGTTCACTCTGACAGAAAGGAAAAAAATCTGGTTAGGTCTCCCTAGTGACTCTCAGTGCTTGGTTGAGGTGATTTCTTATTTCTTGGTACTGACCTGGTTTGTTCATCCACCCTAGGCAATGAGCACAGAGAATTATGAGACAGGAACATAGCAGGGTTGTTTCAAAGACTGGATAACGCCCAGTCCTCCACACCGCCCTAAACCGAGGCAACGGAGGTGTAGCAGTGCAGGGAACCGAGTCAGAGCAGGACGTCTCATGGTCCTCATTTGTACCCAGTGCTTTTGCAACTGCAGCTGTTTTGTTTTCTTTTTAACCTGAGCATTCTGATGCTACCTGCTCTAAGTGGCCTTGGGAAGGAGGTTCACAGCTGGGACTGTGGTTTTACCTCTGCAGTTACACCAGGCCCACAACAATGACTCCCAGAGTCGGAGGCTACACAGCTTCAGCTCAAGTTTATTTAGATTGTGGCTCTGTAATCACATTGAGCCAAAAAAGCTGTCTTACATCCAGCTGTGTTCAAATTGTGTTCAGGCGCAGCTACATTATGTACACACATTTATTTGGAAATCTTTCCTATATATCACTGTTTTTTTAAACCAAACCCTTAGGTATAGATCAATTGAAGAGGTCTTTCTTCTCTCCTGTCCCTGTGGGACACTCCCCTGTCTTTCTTGGTCATGGTGGGCTGCCCTCCACTCTGGTTCCCATACCTCACCTCCATCTTCACCTATCCCTTAGGCCCAAGTCCAGCAGAACAGATACGTGAACCTCCCACAGCCTGCTCTCACTCCCCAGTGTGTGCACACACACCCCAACACCCCACCCCCCAACCCCAGTATCTCATGGTCTCTGGAAAATGCCTCTGCCCACACTGCTCACCCCACATCATGGCTTTACCATGTGTCAGCTCTTCTGCATTCTCCTCATTCCCCCTAGAGAGTCCCCTCAGCCCAGCATTTGGGTCTGGGATGCAGGAGTCCTGGAAAGCAGATGCTCAGCTCTTCCAGTTTTGGATGCTCCATCTGCATGTGCTGTGCAACTCTCTTTCCCATGAGCACTGCTTACCGTGGATTGAGAGAGCAAGAGTTAGTTGTCCCCTGCTCCTTCCTCAGCCTCCTGCCTTCTTCTGTCCACATGGCCATCCCAAGCTTTCTGGGTGCTCACCCTAGAGCCAATCTAGACCCCACTATGTGTCTACTGCGTTCTAGAAGCTTCTATATTTTCTCCTCAGCTGTGTGATTTATGTTCTGAGGTAGATGTGACACTTACTCCAATAGGAGAGTAACTGTATTACTTCTTTGCTAAGCATTGCTACTTAGTTTAACCACTGTTGTAAAATTTGTGTACAGTGAAATAACTTCTATAACTACTGCCCATTTTCTTGAGGCTTGCCTTCTGGTGTTGCTTTGACTGCCAATAAAATACCTTTCTTTTCTTGCTGAAGATGACATCATAGTAGAGCAAGCGGTTGGGATAGGAAAGAAGATCTTCTTCAGCTGGCGTCACGACCCCAACATGACTTGTGACTACGTAATTAAATGGTGCAACTCGTCCCGGTCTGAGCCCTGCCTCCTGGACTGGATAAAGGTTCCCTCAAACAGCACCGAGACTGTCATAGAATCTGGTAAGAGTCCGTGGCTCTCGGAGGC
Source organism: Montemys delectorum (assembly GCA_019843815.1). NCBI lineage: Eukaryota > Metazoa > Chordata > Mammalia > Rodentia > Muridae > Montemys > Montemys delectorum. The sequence continues at coordinate 10,696 of JADRCD010218019.1, read as the reverse complement.
CTTCAATGGGGCTTTTGAAGAGCCACACAGATGTGACTGCCTTTCATGGCATGCGTGACCTACTTTAATTTTATTTAATGTGACTGTGGCATGTAATGGAAAAGACTCTAACCTTTGGAACTAGGCATTCCTTGTCCAGATATCAACTCTGATAGGTAATCAGAGAGAGCAACATAGATTTGTATCTGAGTTATTGTGGGTTTTGTTGTTGTTGTTGTTGTTGTTGTTGTTCTTTGAGGTAGGACCTCAAACTCAGAGATCTGACTGCTGCTTCTGCAGAAATGAAAGGTGTGCTTCCCCACACCCATCTCTGAAAATGCTCTTGATAGCTTTGTTTGTACTCTGGAAATCGATAAATAGCAAACAAGGGAATGCATAAGTGGTGGTATATTGATAACATAGACTTCAATAGGAGTCAAACATGAAACAATTCGGGAACACACTTCTAAACAACAATGACAGTGTAGTTAGTGCCCCTCTGCGTTAGTTTGTCTGTGGAAGTGAGCGTGGGATGGCTTCAGCTTTGTGATCGAGTGCATGTCTGCCGGTGAGCATGTGAGTCTTGGCAAGTGAGCCACCATTGATAGGTGCAGCCTGAGAAGTATGGCTCCCAGTGAGGCTTGAATTCTTCAGACCAGTCCTGCTTCTCCTTTGGAAGTGACTGCTTCTCTCCCTGCAGGGCTGCCATGCCTTCTGCTGAACCAGTGTGGGCCTACACCTTTGGGGGTTTTTTTGAGCCAGTAATGGGCCTATAGGTTACGATACTTCTAGAGACATCAGCTACCGGTTCTTCCTTCTGTGTTGGTGAAACAAGCTGGAGGATAAAGGCCCCCCCCCCCCCGTCCCTTCTCTCCCTAAGGCAGGTTCTGGTCATTTGATGTTTCCACTGTTAAAGGGTGAAGGCTTGCACTCGCCGATTAACCCCAACTGAGTTCAGCTGTCTTCCCCTTCTGGTAGAGCGCTTCTGCAGTTGATTAAAGTAGTGGTGGTCCTCTCAGTCGCTCCCTTTCTCCTCTGGCCACCTCCATCCTTCTCTCCCCTACACTTGTCCTCAAGTCCTCTCCTGTGGGACTGACTTGGCTGAGCCCGAGCCTGTGGTCTCTCCCTTTCCCTTCTGGGCTTGCAGAACAAGTGGGGTGACCGTGGCCAGGGTGATGTAGAGGCAGTTTCTGGGAGACCAAGATGTAGCTGAGATCCCTCAGGATGGGGAGAAGCTGCTGTAATAGCTGCCACTGTGCATGAACAGGCTCTCTGTAGTAGCTGAGAAAAACAAAGGCACAGACGACTTGTGAAAATGCTCTGTGTCACAAAGTTAGGAGGCAGTGGTGCCAGAACTCAATGCCACTCAAGGCCTGGAAAAGCTGGGGATCTTGGTATTCCCTGCTGAGTTCATCTCTTTATGCAGTCTCTCTCTCCCTCAGCTCTCTGCTCTCTGAGGACATCTGTATCGCCCACCAGGCCCTTTGGAGTGACAGGCTCCATTCAATATTAATAATATATAATTTTAACATAAAACAAGGTATGGGTTCACATGCAGTATAAAACCATAACCTCAAGGCAGGGAAGAAAGGCACAAAATTGAATGCACTTGGCCAAGTTGGACTTGCCATCAGTATTTACTTAGTATATACTGGAAGCACTTAGCAAACACTTCAGGAAAAATAGTATAGGGAGAAAAGTTAGCTAGAGACAAAAGCTCAGTTTTCCTTTATAGGTCACGTGACTTTTGAGGCCGACCATCTCACTTTGGCCTCTGGGGTTCAGGTGTTCTTCGCACGTGTGGCTTAAAGGAGCGCCGTGTTAGACATATGTTCCACCCAGAAACAGATACCTCCTGCGCTAGTAGGACCCCGTGAAGGTCTGGGCTTCCTCCAAGATGAGCCTCTTCCTGCTTTCCACAGTCTTCTTAAAAGAGTGCTTTGAGAGGCTTTTGCTGATCTCAGCATTGATTAGCATTTCTCTTTAGATCCCACACTTGCTGCATGAGAATCAGGGTTGCTCTTGCCTCGTGTCTTCCCCACGGTTGGCCAGCTTCTCCGTGTTGAGAAGGGATTTGTGTGTTTCTGTGTTTCTCATGTCCCTGTCTTACAAATTTGATGAGACATTAAAAGATAGTACTTCATGAGTTGAAGAAAGAGAATCAACTAGAAGTAGTGGGGGCCACACAAGGAAGAGGAAGTGGCAAAGGACTGGAGCATAAGGACATCCGTGTGAAGATGCCATGATGAAGCTCACTACTTTGTATGCTAACCTAAAAAAGTAATTTAAAAAAAAAAAAAAAACTTGAGATGTGGCTTGTGTGTCCCTCACTCAATGAGTGTTGCAAAGGGATGCAAACGCTGAAGGCCTGGTTCCTTTTGTTCCTGAAGCTTCAAGCTGAGCAGGGTTTCTAGTGCTGAGACTTGGGGAAACATGCCATTTCTATCCAGCCCAAAAAAACCGATGGCACATAGGAGGGGGAAAGCATTTGTTAGCACACCGTGACCGTGCAGGAGAACGCAGAGCTGATCAGATGGTGATGTCCAGAGGCAAGAATAAGATGTCAGCCTCGGCCACCTTTATCTCTTGGAAGAAATGTTATCCTGTGATCTTTTCATTATTATAGACGTGAAGATGTTCATGGTTTGCTTAATACTCCTAAATGTTTGCCAGTTTTGAAAAAAAAAAACAATATATTTTAATAGATCTGTAATTAGTGTTGGAAATTTTAGCATGTTATAAATTTTATGCTTCTAAGATAAATGTTCTTGCCTACCCACATCGACTTGTGAAAGTTTACTGATTTGTTTATCCTACAGATCAGTTTCAGCCAGGAGTCAGATATAACTTTTACCTCTATGGGTGCACTAACAAGGGGTACCAACTGTTACGTTCTGTAATTGGATACGTAGAAGAATTAGGTAAGTTAAATGTGTGAGTTAATTTTAAAGTTTGGCTAACACAAGAACTTATAAATAGGCAAGTAGCAAGAGTCACTCTCTAGAACATACCAAATTTAGTTGATCAAAAAAGATAAAATAATTCCTATCACAAATTTATCAAAATTGTTAGTCACTTAAGTCTCCACCCCCTTGTTGATTTCACAGTTTCAGTCTTGACACTGAGAAAGTTATATCATGGCTGTCATACTTGGTTTGTGTTTACAGAAGCTTAAAAACTTGGAAATGTATCCAGGACTAACACCAAAGAGGGGAGTATTCCTGAAGTCTGTTTGAGCGGTCACTTAAAATATGCGGCACAGGGGGGCTGGAGACATGGCACCGACTGCTCTTCCAGAGGTCCTGAGTTCAATTCCCAGCAACCACATGGTGACTCACAACCATCTGTAATGGGGTCTGGTGCCCTCTTCTGGTGTGTCTGAAGAGAGCAATGGTGGCATATTCATATGTATAAAATAAATAAATAAATAAATCTTAAAAAAACACGTGGCACAGGTTATCCCCTGGATGCCTGTTTTGTGTTAACGTTGTGATTCCTCCCTGAGCTCCGCCTGGTTATTAGCTTAGAAGTGTTGTTTAATCATTAGAGGAGTTCATGCTTGAGTAAGTAAAGAGTGCAGCTTAATTCTAAGATTAGGTGTTTCTGAAGCCGGAAGTCTCATGAGTGGTTACTCCCCTGCCCTTCAGCGATATACTGCTTGTTTTGACAGCTCCAGTTGTTGCACCAAATTTTACCGTGGAAGATACGTCTGCAGATTCGATCTTAGTGAAATGGGACGACATCCCAGTGGAAGAGCTTCGAGGTTTCCTAAGAGGGTATTTATTTTACTTTCAGAAAGGAGAGAGAGATATGCCTAAGACGAGGAGCTTGGAGACAAGTGAGTAAATGACCGTCTGGGTACTAGTGCTGTATAAAGAAAAAAAAAAGAACAAAGGGGCTGCCACACAGCTAGACACAGTTTCCAAAACGATCTCAAAAAGAATATAATAAAAAGAATGTAAATGCTTTCAAAGTCAAAATCACTTATTTAGAATCCTTTCTTTATAAGCCCACAGAACTGTGGCCACTTCTTACTAATGTTACATGAGCCACACCATAGGATATTATTCATGTTTTAATGTGGTTTTATATTTAATAACTAAAGAAGCAAAAAAAAAAATGGATTCAGAGCCTCAGTTATGACCTGGAATCAAAATGGTGGCAGAATGTAGGGTTAATGGGGGTCCCGTGTCAGCTCCACCACAGATTTCAGCTACACGGGGAGGAAGGATAATGCAGGAAGTTGACCACGCTTATCCCATGCTGTCACCCAGGCGGCTGTGGGGAAGCCACAGGAGATGGCTCTGAGGTTGGGGAAGCAGAGTCTGAGGTACAGGCCAGCCAGAGCTGGCTTGGGACTCCCTGGACCTGCAAGGAAGCCAGGCTGTCTGATTCTCAGGCTCTCTGACACCCAGGTGCTGCTGGGAGCCATGGAAGAGCTGTGCTTGCCTTGGTGGTGGCCTTGGCTGGGAGTGCAGAGAGGCCTTCTACAGGATAGATAGGATAGACGGTGGCTCTGTAGGTGAAGGTCTTCTCCATGGCTCCCCACAGTGGATCCTGATGAAAAGAGACAGTCGATGGTTTTAAGACATTTATTGTCATGGCGGAAAGTGGATGAGTGAAACCATATCCCCCTTCTCAGGGTGGGTGTGAGGTTAAATACCTTTTGCAGGAAGGAGTATCCGGGTTTTCCCCTTAGTCACAGACCGGGAAGTGATTTTTATGGAGTACCTGTTGTATGCCGGGCATTGTTCTAACAAAAGAACATGAAAATTTTACAGGACATCACATCCCTTGCAGAGTCAAAGAAGCCAGAGTTAAGAGTAGTTTAGATGGTTTGACTGGCAGGGAAAGAACTTGAATGTGGCCCCAGATCTTTGGCCAGGCATGGGCAGCACCAAGATGTTTTCCCTAGGGGTGTCTGGTTGTACATCGCCGAATTTAAAGTGACCTTAGGATGAATGAGAATATCCTTTGCTTTAGATCATTCTGACATCAAGCTAAAGAATATCACTGACATATCCCAGAAGACGCTGAGGATTGCTGATCTTCAGGGTAAAACCAGTTACCATCTGGTCCTGCGAGCCTATACACACGGCGGGCTGGGCCCAGAGAAGAGCATGTTTGTGGTGACCAAGGAGAACTGTAAGTTCAACACCGCCCTAGAAACCCCTTTGCCACTGGAGCAACAGTGTCCTTAGCATCTGGGGACTCTGCAGGCATCTTTGTTCCAAGCTCTGAGCCCATGGTTCTCAACCTTCCCAATGCTGCACCCCTTTAATGCTATTCCTCGTGTTGTGGTGACCCCCAACCACAAAATCATTTTCATTGCTACTTCATAGCTGTAATTTTGCTACTGTTATGAATTGTAATGTTAATATTTCGGGCGAGAGAAGTTGGCCAGATGGGTGGAAGGCCACAGGTTGAGAACTGCCAATGTAAGGTGTCACAGTCCATTGCTTTTTTATGTCAGGAAGAGCAGAGAGTTGAAAGGCCACGGGAAGACTTTTTGTTTCTGTTTTTGCTGTCAGTTATTTCAAGCTACTTCCCTATGACTATGTAAGAAATTAATTCATTTAGGGCTGTGCCCCAAATCTACAACCCTAAATGTATAGTCAGGTATTTTTTTTTTTTTAGATGCAGTTTTCCATCTCAATATTTTCCATGCTAGTTCGATTTTAATAGGTCTAGGGAATTGCTTAAGAGACACTCTCCAAACTTTAGTAAGACACCACACTTGTAAGTCTGAGATGGCAGTAGACAAGGGCAGTAGCCTTTGCTGTCCTCCACTGTGAGAGAGCTTCCGTTTGGCTTCAGGCTTCCCCTCTACCAGGGTGGAGTCCATGTCCAGGTCTGGAGCACAGGGCCATAAGGCTGTGAGGCATTATTAAAAAGGTGTTGCAACAGGACATAATTTTTGCCCCATTGAAGATAACTTGGCAATGTCTGGTGATGTTTCTGACTGTTGCGACTGGAGTGCTACTGGTGTCTCATGGTTAGAGACCAGGATGTGGCTAAGCCTCCCAGAGCACACCAGACAGCCCTTCCCACCCCTCCTCACACCAGAAACAGCTGGCCTACATGTCACCAGTGGCACGATTAAGTAATCATGCTCTAGCGTCAGTGCCCCTAGATCAGTTAGAGTTGTGTCTCTTCAAATAATAAATGTCTTCTGTACTCAGTACTTCCAGTGGTAATTTTCAATATTGACAGCTGTTTCTTTTCAGCTGTGGGATTGATTATTGCCATCCTCATCCCAGTGGCCGTGGCTGTCATTGTTGGCGTGGTAACAAGCATCCTTTGCTATCGGAAGCGAGAATGGTAATGGCACCTGTTTGTATTCACCCTGTTTTGTTTTTTACAAGCTTCATTGTGCAGTCATGCTGTGCATGTCGGACAAACATTTTTTCATGTAGAATGTTGACCTTCAATATCAAGGAAGAATATGACAGTTTATTGAAAATATTTAAGAACTCAAAGAGAAAAAGTGTTCATTCTCCCTACTGTCTTTACTAATAATTTATCACAGTGACATATTTGCTTCAAAGATTTTTTTCACACATAAATTGATCCTGGCTATCTGCAAGTTTATGTGGGAGTTAATGATCTAAATGGATCCTGATGGCCCATTAGAATTGGTTCTTTTGTTCATTTGTTTATCCCTTGTGAATGCCCCTTCCGGGAGAAAGGGGTTATAGTTGTGAATGAAGCAAGCCTGGTCCTTAAGAGTCTCCCAGCAGGGGAAGAGAAAGGGCCAGGGAAGCATGGACATCTGTAACCGTGCTTATGGAGTGTGAGAGGAACTGGGGGCCAGGGAAGGAAGAGGCAAGCATGAAGACTGCCTTGTGGAGAGCCCTGAAGGGTAACAGGGGGTGGAGAACGTTCTAGAGAGAGTGGTTTCAGGTAGAGTCTGATGCCAGAGGTACTGTGCAATTGGGCAAATTGAGACCGGGTTGGGGGAGAGGTGGGAGTGGGACCAAAATGGACAGGGATAGAGGAGAGCAGTGGACTCTAGGGTGGCTGCCAGGAACTGTCCTGGCTAGGACAGGACAAGGGGCTGTAGTCACCACAGAAAGGGCTCCACTTTTATTAAAATACCCTTGTTTGTGACAGAAGAGAATGCGTTCTAAACAATCCTGGCTTCTAAATGAAAATAGTAATACTCACAAAGAGAATAATCTATTTTGGCATCTAATTCCAACTTTAAAACAACTATTTCAGTACAAGAAGAAAAAAAAGAGGCCCAGGAGCTGGAACATTCAGACTCCTGTTAGCACAGTCACTGTCTTTGAGGGATCCCAAACAATAGCATCCTTAGTACTTCTAAGTATAAAATACACAGCGTTGAGCAAATCTTTTCGCTGATGTTGAGTTTCTATCTAAGACCGTAGCTTTTCTTCCCCCTTCAACTCAGCAGCAGTTTCCTTGCCACTCATGGCTCTCAACTCTAATACTTTGTTACTTTTTAACCTGGCATGGTGACTCATGGCTGCAATTCCAGCACTTAGGGACTGAGGCAGAGAAAGTGCCATAAGTTTAAGGGCAGCGTGGGCTACCTTAACAAGTCTCTACCTCCAAAGAAAAACCGAACAAAAAAAGTGCATGCTCACACACACATACATGCACATACACGCACATACACGCACATACACGCACATACACCACATACACGCATACTCGAGCTCTCACACACAGACACACACACACACAAATGGAGGACTGCATATGCTAGCAGGTGCTTTGAGTAACTGGCCCTGCTTAATCCGGTTCGTGGTGAAAACTTGGCTATACTTCACGTGAGACATGATCGCAGCTGTCACTGTAAATTATGTACTTTCATTTCCTTGAGTCAAATAAGGCCTTCTAGCTAGAGCATGGAGCGGTGGTTCACAGCGTTCACACTGAAGCCCTGTCAGAAGCTCTAGGGTAAAGAGCTTCTATTTGTGTCTCAGGTGCTCATTGACATTGTCACCAAAAAAGTCTCCAGCCAAGCTAGATGACTCCTACATTTTGTTTCATGATCGCTGCGTGAGAGTTATTAAATCTAGTTCATTCTTTATTTGAAGGATTAAGGAAACATTCTACCCTGACATTCCCAATCCAGAAAACTGTAAGGCATTACAGTTTCAGAAGAGCGTCTGCGAGGTAATCCTTCCTTCTCTGGGTTTGTCTTTGAGGACAAAGGGGCTCCTTCCTCTGTTGTGAGAAGCTTGGGAGGTGTGGGTGTCCCCATGGAGAACAGAACATGCATGTTTAACTCCGTCTGATGTCCAGAGGTCTTCGTCTTCAGCATTCACACTACGCTTCTTTCGCTGCTATATTAATAGCAAGGAAAATATTGCCGTGAAGGAAAAAAAAAAGTAGCCTCACTCTGGATGTGAACTCCAGAGCTGCAGAGGCAAATGTTTATAAACAGATGTGAAAAAAAATATATATATGAGTCTTTCTGTAAGAGGGGCCCCACAGGAGCCTGCAGCGCTGTCTTAACCGCTGTTCCAAATTTATTTCCAGGGAAGCAATGCTCTTAAGACACTGGAAATGAATCCCTGTACCCCAAATAACGTCGAAGTCCTGGAATCTCGATCAATAGTTCCTAAAATAGAAGATACAGAAATAATCTCCCCAGTTGCTGAGCGTCCTGGGGAGAGCTCTGAGGCAGACCCCGAGAACCATGTGGTTGTGTCTTACTGTCCACCTATCATTGAGGAGGAAATAACGAACCCCGCAGCTGATGAAGCAGGAGGGGCTTCCCAGGTCGTGTACATTGATGTGCAATCCATGTATCAGCCACAAGCCAAACCGGAGGAAGAACAGGACATTGACCCCGTGATGGTGGCAGGCTATAAGCCGCAGATGCGCCTCCCCATTAACCCTGCTGTGGAAGACACAACAGCAGAAGATGAAGCAGATAAGACTGCAGGTTACAGGCCTCAGGCCAATGTAAATACTTGGAATTTGGTCTCCCCAGATTCCCCGAGGTCCACAGACAGCAACAATGAAGTTGTCTCTTTTGGAAGTCCGTGCTCCATCAATTCCAGGCAATTTTTGATTCCTCCTAAAGATGAAGACTCTCCTAAATCTAATGGAGGAGGGTGGTCCTTTACAAACTTCTTCCAGAACAAACCAAATGACTAACCAGGCCACCCTTTGCCACTTCAGTCTGCCATCTCAGTAAGCCTTCCCTGCCGCTGTCACAGCAGCAGCTGGGGCATTTCTGGAGGGACCCTGCAGATGTTGATAGCCAGGGACCTTCACTCTGGGCAAGTGACACTAGAAGTGTTAATGTGCTTTTAATGTATCCTAAAAGCCAGAGTGCAGTGACTCAGCCCTCAGCCACAGAAACTCAAGATTTGGAGCTGTTTTTGATTGAGCCAAAGAATCCTTCCAAAGGATCTCGAGACTAACTGTGTCTAGTACATTCACACTAAACAAATCTCACAACTGTTTTCTGTTGTTAATGGTTTTCTCATCTTTGTATGGTATGGAATTGCAAGTGGATTTATAGGCAAGGGAGAAAAACGTCCAAGTCAAAACAACGTCAATTTGCCTGACATTTACTGCGGTCTAGAGGAAAACCAAGCACAGATTTTAAAACCTTGATGATGTCTCTATCCACAGCATTTACAAAAGCAAATCTAGTTTTTAATGTAGCAGCAGCTATCTGGTGTTCTGTTTGATAAAGCGTGCTGATTTCTGTGCCTACTGTATAATGGTTATCAAACAGTTGTCTCAGGGGTACAAACTTGGAGAAAAGCAAGGGCAATGCTGACCAGCCAGAATCGGCATCACACGGTCCTGCTTTCGAGAGGTGTGAAAACCTTTCTCCCATCACATAGCTTGCACGATAGCTTCCATTAGTACAGTCGATTGCCCTAATGTTGGAACTATAGAACTATATCCAAGTTTTCTCTATTTGCTTTGTGTTGTTTTATAGGGTCTGTCTGCTTCGTAAGAGCAAACTCATCATTCTTTACAGGTATATAATTGTAATGAGTTACTACATAAGATGACTACTAAGAAATAGCTAGTGGTGTGTGCTGGCTGCAGAGCTGTGATTAGGCTCCGTTCCCCATGAGAGGAGAGGGCATTAAGCCTAACCAATAGCTAGGATGATCTCTGAGGCTTCTCAGTAGCTTTCCGTACTGCTCGTGAGTCACTGCTTCTCCTCCGTCAGGCAGTTGGGGGTCCAGAGTCTCAGACCCTGCCTTCAGATCCTTAAACTTAAACAAAAAGGGAGATAACGTCCCCCTGGAGCAGGTAGTGACTTTGTAAAAGAGGAATTGGTAGGTAGTGGCCTACGACTGTTCTGTCAGCAATGAAGAGGCAGCCCTGAGCACAGCACCCTCAGTACACCCTGGTTTCTCATCAGCAACGTGTACAGTAAATGTGATTCTTAGAAAAGCAGTAAAAACCTAAAATGTATGTCATATATTTGCTCTGCCTTTGGGTTGCCAAATACATGACAGTTGGAAACACCTGAGGAATAGACGACGACCTTTGTTTATATCATCTAAAGTCCCCCAAAACTTGCAGATATTGGATTGTTCTTTTAGTTCAAATTTTATCTTTTTATTTTTATTTTTTATTTTTTTTGAGACAGGGTCTCATTCTGTAGCCCTGGCTGTCCTGGAACTCACTATGTAGATGAGGCTGGCCTCGAGCTCAGAAATCCGCCTGTCTGTCTCCTAGGTGCTGGGATGTATGCCGCCGTGCCTGG
>JADRCD010218018.1:53678-70707 GCA_019843815.1 Montemys delectorum | reverse complement strand
GAAGGAGATGAGGTGTCACTGCAGCATTTTAGGGAATGTAGTTCATGGACTTGCATTTGAGGTAGCTTTTTCAAGAAGCAGCTTGGGAGATGGAGTTGAACACATACATCTGGGGAAGGGCGATCAGTTAAGAGCTTCAAGCCATACAAGGTATGTCCAGGAAGAAGTAGTCAGCATGGTTGGGTGTGGGAGGGGAGGAAAGGTCATTCCTGAGAAGAAGTTAGAAGATACAATCGCTAACAGCTGGTGAGTCACTGGAGGCCAAGAAGTGAGATGTGGTTTGCCTTCTCAGCCGTCATAGCTATGCATGCATGCACGCACGCACACAATTGCTCAGCTGCTTCTAACTCAATGGCACACTGAGTTTGGCATGCAGCCTGAGACGCAGAAATTGGAGGACACTAAGGAACCAAGTGAAAAAGGAAAGGGCGTTTGTTAATCTAGATGGGAGAAAATGCCCTATCTTCTCTTCTCCCCATTTCCTACTGTCTTTTCTGGTTTTGCAGAAAGAGTACCTACCATCCATTCTTGGGTTGAAGATCCCTTTAAAGACCCAAGGAAGCTTCATCAGAGAGGCAGGCAGTAAAAGAGTTGATTCAAGAGTAGCCCTGGATTGCATATTGAAATTGTGCCTTTAGATACTAGCCAAAGAACCTGTGCTAAGGGCCTGTGCTGTTTCACTAAACAAGAATGTGCAGAAAGTGTTAACCACAGCCTCTCCGAAGACTGCTGCCTGAGACTGCCCCCCTACAGAGAGAGCCCTTCTATGGGAGAGTAGCTGAACTCGCTTCCGTGTTCCGCTGCGTGCTGTGGCTGTATGTAAAGCTACTTCCTCATAAAGCAGTGCGTAGAACAGACAAGCTGAGTTTCTAGGCTGCTGGTTGGTCTCCACCAGAGCACACAGCCCACCACATGCCAACTTTCTGTATGTGTGACCGTATGTCTACCCTTTCTTTATTACCTCATTGCCCCAGGCAGGTTAAGTCCAAAGCTGTGCAAGTTACAAAACCTGGCTCTTGAAATACAACTGTGCATGGCAGAATGGAATTTAATAGGCACACAACAAGTACTAGTCTCTTTTCTATTTTGACATTTCTTTGGATCATGTTTAACGAAGTGGGTGCTGAGACAGTCTTCTTGATCCCTACATTTATTTAGTGATCAATGGCAAGTCTTGAAGTAGGGTAGCAACCAGGATGTTTCTGCGGTCCACTGTTTGTACATGGAATGGGGATGAGGGATACTGAAGCTGCTGTGTTGGGGATGGAAATTACTAAGTGGAGCTGAAACTCTCTGTATCAGGGCATTGTGGCTGCAAAATAACATGACTGACTAAAAGAAGCAAAGCCAGAAACATAGCAAAAGAGTGTGGCGTAGCTCAGAAGATTCTAGAGAAGTCAGAGATTTAGACTAGTGTGGGGGAGGTGGCGCAAGGCAGAGCCTGAAGCAAGGATTTCACATCAGTCCTGACTTGGTTACTTCCTGGAAGCTCTTTCTTCTGTATTGAATGGTTTAGCACTGTCTTTGAAGTTCGTGAACAATTCAGACTGGATGAACTCAGTTACAAGTCTGCTCCTTCACTGTGTAGGAGTCGAAAGAATAAGTACTTTGGGTAAGGACTCTCCATGCATTAGTGAACTTCCTTAGTGGGAGAGTTTGCACATGCTGTGTAGGCAGATTCAGGCTACCCTGTCACCATGGCAATCTATGGCCATATCACCTCGGATGTGCTTGATTTTGTCTGTGTGCAGGTCAGTCAGCTCTTATGGAGAGAAATGTCTGGCTTCAGGACAACTGGGCTAAAAGGCTACTGTTCAGCTGCTAAGGGTTTTTAACCTTGGCACAATTGATATTTTGGGCAGGATAGTTCTTTTGTGGCTTACTTTGTGTATCCTGGAGTTTTTAATAATACCCTGGCTTCTACCAAGCACATAGAGAAGAGGATAATTGTACCTCAGTTTCCAAGCTTAGAGAGCAACTGATCCATTAGCCTTCTTGCTCTGGAGAAGCAAGTTCTCTCAGAATCCCAAAAAGACTTTTCAAAATTGTTTGGTAAGGAAAGAGTGGAATTTAATGGAGTCTGTGGAGCAAAGAAGAGGAAAAAGAGATAGGGTCCTAGAGAGGGAAACAGGCAAAGGGAGAGAAATGCGGATGAAGGGTGCCATGTGCTCTGTGTGCTCCCTTTTAGCTCCCACACAGACCTGAGGACTATGCAGAAAATAAACCACTCTTCTGTGCCAATAGCAGGGGCCAGACTTTGGGTGATAACTTGCCCTTTAAATTAAACAACAACTATCCTGGTCCTTCTTACCAAGCTCTCTGTGCCTCCAGCTATCAGAGAGGTACAAATATGTTCGCAACTGCTTCCTCTCTGAAAGCCAGTAAGGAAGGTGATGATATTAGCCCTTATTTGTACATTAAGATATGGAGGGTCAAGGAGAAGTTGAGAAGTTGAATTCTTTCAGGTGCACACGCAAGATTTGGGTGTGTTGTCTGTCTGTCTGTCTGTCTGTCTGTCTGTCCGTCCGTCCGTCCGTCCGTCCGTCCGTCTGTCTGTCTGTCTGTCTGTCTGTCTGTCTGTAGTTTTAATTGAGGGACTGAGGATACAACCCAGAGTCTGACACAGGCTACCATGTGCTCTGCTGTGGAACTATGCCTCTAACTCCAGAAGGAGGATTAGAGTGAGGCTGACTGGCCGACGACCTCTGAGCATAAGGGAGGAGTGCTCCGGCCTAGATGGCCATAAATCCAGGTCCTGTAGACACGGAGCACAGAATTCTTCCTATGCTCCATTTAGATTAGAATGGGTGAGGTGACGGTCGGTCACCGTCTCCTGCGGCAGCCCAGACACAAGTGGATCTCGGTGCCTCCAGTTTTGGAAGCAGGGCTGACCTTGAAGCTAATGCTGGTCTGCTTTGGAAAGGCAGCTGTCTCCTGTGCTGCCGCCCCACTCTCCAGCTGGTGCATTAGCTTGCCCATTCATCTCTGCTCTCCCTTGGCCTGCAGGTCACCAGGCTACTCGATAGCACCTTGGCCAGAGACTCAGGAGAGGAAAGGAAAGGAGAAGGAGGGAAACTTAGCTCCACTTTTGTTACCCGAGGCGGCAGCTGAAACCAATGCCCACAAAGGGAGTTTTGTGTTTCCCATGAATTTAAAATGTTCCCATCTCTCATGCTACCAAGTGTCCTAAGCTGGTGATTAAGGAAAGAATGTCAGTATTGTGCAAGCAGAGGAGTTTAGGTGGAAAAGATCATAGAACACATTTAGTACATTAAAACCTGAACATCAAGGATTGCAAGGAGAGAGCACTCTTCATCCTTGTTCCTGCCTCGATTGGCAGGTAAAGGAGATGTATGGGAAAAAGAGAGCCGTGAAAAGACTGCGGATCTTCAAGGGTCTGAGTAGTAACTTCACAGCCTCTGTGTAGTTTCTTCTCCCCCGAAGCCTACATTGTCTTTGTTTTGCTCTTTCCAGTTTGGCTCAGGTGCATTTGGAAAAAAAAAAAAAAAAAAACTTCTTAAAATGAAGATGCTGAGGGCGACCCCATAGGAAAAGCAGCAGTCTCAACTAACCTGGACCTCCCCTCAGGGTGCCCCCCCCCCCCGCCTACCTCCCAAGATCTCTAAGACACTGAGCCTCCAAACAGGCAGCATACATCTGCTGCTATGAGGCCCCCGACACACATACAGCAGAGGACTGCCTGGTCCAGCCTCAGTGAGAGAAGATGCTCCTAATCCTCCAGAAACTTGAGTCCCCAGGGGGTAGGAAGGCCTGAAGAGGGGAGGGGCATCTTCTTGGAGACAGGGGAGGAGGAATGGGATGAGAGACTCTCAGAGGGTGGACAGGGAGGGGGCTAACAACGGGACTGTGAAAAGATTAAATAATGATAATAATAGTAAATCAAAATGACCTTATGCCAAAAATGTACAGGCAGATTAAAAGCAACCATTGAGGGAGCACTGGATCCTCATAGGCTTGGTTACTGGGGGGGCTTTTGATCAATTAAAAAGAAACTTATTCCCTAAAAGAGAAAACAGGTGCCTTTTTAAAACTTTTCTCAGTTTTTCTCTCTTTTTTTTGTTTCTTATTCTTTTCCTTTTAAAATTTACTGCTTCATAGAACTTGGAGCACTTTTACCATTTTACCAGTGGACTCTGTTTAGACCAGATACTTCTAGATTCTTGGTGTCCCATTCAAAGAACTGAAGAAGCACACACTAATGTGTGTGCATAGTAGCAAGGGTTTTTATTTGGAAGCAAAGCAAAAAGCTAGGCAAGATTCTCTGCAAGAAAGCACCAAGACTTCCTCAGGAGCTCCTGGCTCCTGGCCAGAGCTTCCTCTTCATGGGTCCAGGACTTGGTTGCTAGGCACGGAGTGTGATTGGTCTTCTCTTTTGATTGACTGGCTTGAGTTATGGAAACCTTTGTTCACTGAAAAGGTCTTCCACGATGCATCTTATTTTAATAATATCCATGCACAACCTTACATAGGGATATGCTGCTAAAATTCTTTCGCAGGGAGAAACACGAACGACATAAATCCCTCTTTTTAAAGTCCTAGTGACAGAGGCACAATTCTTCCAAAGTTCATTCTGTGAGTTCGGGGGGGGGGGGGGGTCTGAGTGTTCCTCCCTGCCACAGGAAAGACCTGGAAAGCCTTTACCCGGCAGGAATGAAGGCTTCCCTGGGGCCACATAGATGGAGCCCTCCAACTTCCACTATCCTATCCCCTGACTGTATACTCTAGTCCCTTCCAGAAGCCACAAGCTATTAAGGTGGAATTGTGTACAGCAGATGGTTGGGAGCAGTTGGATACTCAGATGAGGGTCTGGTGACCTTCCCCACACCTCCATGAGATGGTGTAAACAACTAACGACTCTGGCTGGGATGATCTTTTCTCAAGAAGGCACAGCTGAGCTTTCCAAGATGATAGTTGCTTGACTCTTGGGATAGTCACTGACAATAGCATAGGATGATAATTCGATTTTCCCTAAAAGTTCATGCACAGGACATGGTTTGCTTTATGGTGCATGTGTCCAAATCTAGCTCAGGCTAGAATAGCCTACTACACCTTATTCCAGGATGCTTCAGGAAGTGTTTGGCTATGAAAAGGGGGTTTCTAGGTGTCAGCAAGCACTATAGGTCAACGTGTCCCGAGTGCTTTGTTTTGGGCTCTCTCTATGTGTGTGTGTGTGTGTGTGTGTGTGTGTGTGTGTGTGTGTGTGTGTGTGCATGTGTGCACTGCTTGACACACATGGGGGTCTTATGTTGCTAAGTGTATTGTTGGTAAAGATGTGTGTATATAGCTCAAAACAGGGGTGGGGGCAGAGGGAAGGTATGGGGAGGGAATGGGGGCAGTGGAGGGAGAGGAATCTGGGGTCAAGAAAAGAAAGGAAGGAAGAAAGAGAAAGAAGACAAGAAATATATTTATATCTTTTTTTAAAGTAAAATTTCTTTTTTATACCTTTTTCCTTTTAAAACTGAGTGTGCTATTACTCCTTTTCTAGCAACAACAAAAGGAACAAATTTTTCAAGCACACTGGAAGAAAGCAGATGGGCTGGGCAGTTAGTAGAGTAACATCTGCAGCTTAGAGCCATGGGCCCTGTGTGGCAAGGGACAGGATGTCTTCTTGTGCTCTGCTGAAGTTGCTTTGGATGTAGCTTCTGGGCATGTAGCTCACACCCGGAAGGAGGACAGTCCAGATAGCTGGTATGCACAGCATAGGTCACAGGACAGCGGGCTGCATCCACAGTGGGGTGGCTCACACTAAACTTCTGGAACATTTAACTTTTTAAAATCACGAAATGGCTCAAATAAATGCAGAATAGAGGGAAAGTCATTAGTTAGAAACCAGAAATGAAGCAAGGCAAGAGAATGTATTCAGAAAGCATATACTTCTTGGGGAGGAAGTAGGTCGGAGGAAGAGGAAAACTATAGTCACTTAGTAGTAAGGCTGGAGGCTCCAATGTCATAAAAGGCTCAGGGGTTGTTTGCACAGCATGGGCTTTCTTACATGTGCTCTATCTGTTGTGTGTAGTTCTACATACAACTTCACATATACATCTCTCATTAACACCTTAAATCTTTATGAAAAGTTGAGCACTTTAAGATTACAATGGGTCTTGGGTCATATAGTCTGGAATGCCTCTGCACCAGTGACTGCAGCTGGTTCCAGTTGGCCTCAGCTAGGGGTTTCCAGTTTTCCTCCTTGCCCTCTCGTTTTTTCCTTATATGCCGATGCTGCATTGTGTAAGGTCTTCCCCTGCTCACCCTCAGGCCTATTCTCCTTCCTCATCACTATCCTGTTTGGACAGTGCTGAAGATGCCCCTGTGAGTGCACCACTCAAGTGTGTTCCAGAGAGACTTCGTGCTGATGTGCTGTGGCAGTACTTAGAAAGGCTGAGAACATAGACTCTGATCACCTGGAGAGGCAGGCCATGCTTAGCATAGGCATCACAAAATAGCAGTGCTCACTGTCCTAGGAAATGCAAATGACCAAGGAGGTCCTATCCCTTCTGGGTTAGTTCCCTGTCTTAGTCAACTGCCGCAAAGGATACACAGAAGGAAGCGCTATCTGGTTCCTTCCAGTTCTTCCTGGTTTGCTCACTAGGAAGCCTCTGCCTGGTGAACATGCTTGCCGTGGCTGAAGTAAAAGCCGGTGTGTTGTTTTGTTCAGTGTTTCCGTTGCTCTGGTAGGGACACAATGCATATGTGTGAATGTAGCAACACACTCAATGAGATCACATAATGATGTGGAAATATGATACTTCCACTTGCAAATTGACTGTTCATATCCTTTGCATTTGTAATTGATGTGCAGCTGGCTAGATGACATAGTGGGTGTAGGTATCTGCTGCCGAGCCCGATAATCTGAGTTTAATTCCAGGTACTAAAAAGGTAGAAGGAGAGAACCTATTCACACAGGTCGTCCTGTGACCTTCACATGCACACTGTGGTACATGCATGAGAGATCAGGAGTGAACATGCACATAGATAGATAGATAGATAGATAGATAGATAGATAGATAGATAGATAAATGACATTTAAAACAAATGTGGTGGTATAGTAACATCCATAATCTCGTGTCTTGAGAAACTGAGGCAGGGCAACCTCAGCTAAACAGCAAGACTTCTGTATTATGATAAACGAATGAGTGAATAAATGAAAAGGCAAATAAATATTTAACACCAATGATGCTTGATAATAAGACATGATAAATTCATGCGAGTCATTTAAATGTTTTCTAATTAGAATGACACTGAATATTAATTATGAAAACCATGTTATTTTATAATATTCAATGGCACTTTCCCTGTGTTTTGAATAAAGTCCTATTTTTTAAAATTTAACACTACAGTACACAAATTATTTAGCTTGTCCCAGCCTTGGATGGGCTGGAGACCATGTTTTGCAAAGTGAGAGGTCACAGGCACATTTTGAAGTCAAGGGCTGTTTGTTTGTGACTGTAGGTTGCACTGCCTGCTGGTTCTATTTCTGATCTCAGGCCTGCATTCCTACCAGTGTCTTGATCCTGGATCCTCTAGTGTCCCTCTACTTCTCTTGTAATGGTTACAGCCTTTACCATCATTCCATGATCCAGGAGGAAAGAAATATACATGCCAGAATTCCCAGAAAAAGCTCCTTGTGTGGTTCTGATTGGCTAATTTCTCTTCAGTCTCAACTGAGTTGTGTTAAAGGTTGATTAGTTTAAAAGGTTATTTAAACTGATCACTTTAACAAAGAGTTAGTTTATTGATGTATTTCATTTTGTGTTTTATTTTTTGATGATGGAAATTTAACACATAGGATTAACCATACTAGGTAGATGTTTTACTACTGAGCTACAACCTCCCCCCCCCCCCAGCTCCCTCTCATTTTAGATATAGAGAAAGAAGTCCTTTCTCTTATTCCTTTAGGAAATATGAGAGGGGTCTTTTCAACATGCCTTTCTAGTGACACAGTTGGGCCTGACCCTTGATTATGTACAGTATTATCTTATGATGCAATTTAAGAAGTTTGTACATCTATGCTTTATCACCTTCTAGACACCAAGTTTCCAAGGGCCAAAAATAGTGTTCTATCAGTGTCATAACACTTAGCTTAGTACTGTCAACGAGCAAAAATTTTAAATTTAACTTAAACATTTTAATTGGCTTTCCTCTTTTATCACATGTATGTGCATGCATGTTTGTGTATGTATTTGCATAAGTGTGGATGAGGGTGCACATATCTGTGTGTCTGTATGTTTAGAAGCCAGAGGACAATCTCAAGAGCCATCCTCAGGATTGTTGTTCTTGAGACAGAGAGTCTCATTGGCCCGGAATTCCCCAATTTGGCCAGACTGCTAGCCATTTCTGGGAGTATAAGAATGCACTACCACACTGGCTTTTTACATGGGTTCTGGGGATGGGTCCTCGTGGTTGTGAGCCAAGCACTTTACCCACCAAGCTCTCTCCTCCATTCTGGCTTTGCTTCTGATTATAGAACTGTCTGCTGCTGTATTTCACTTCTCCAGATGAACAAAGGAGATAGGCAGAAGATGGGTTTTTTGCAGATATATAAAGAGCTGGAAAAGGCAAAAAACAGTGGAATGCAGATTGGTTGTATCAAGGTTACTTTCTTTTAAGACAAGGACAAGAGACAGAACTACAGAGAAGTAACTGGCTGGTTACCATCAGGAATCTTCTCCTAGTTAGGGTTATAATAGTTGTGATAAAATACCTTGACCAAAAGCTGCATTGGGAGTAAAGGGTTTATTTCACTTCCACATCCACACCACAGTACCTCATTGAAGGAAGTCTGGGCAAGAGCCTGGAGGCGGAGACCATAAAAGAGTGCTGCTTCCTGGCTTACTCCCCAAGGCTTGCTCAGCCTGCTTTCTAAGGCGTTCCACCTGCCCAGGAGCAGCACAATGGGCAGGGCCCTTCACACCGTTAATCTAGAAAATGCCCCACAGGCTTGTCTACAGACCAATCTTATGGAGGCATTTTCTCAATTGAGGTTCCTTCCTCTCAGGCGACTCTAGTTTCTGTCAAATTGACAAAAACAAAATAAAACAAACAAAATAAACAAACAAAACTCAAAACCAAAACCAAAACAAAACAAAATCCCCCAAAAACAAAAAATAAAACTAGCCAGCACAGTCCTTTAGGCTACGCCTTTTGCATAAAAAAGGATTCAATGGAGGGAACTTCATTATCATGTTAATTGAGTATGGCCTGTTTAGGATATTTGCCTGTGCTTAATTTCAGTTTGGTGAAGGAACTTGACACAAGTGACTCCATTTTGATTTTCAGTCTGGTCCTACTGAGTTCCATGTAGGAGCTTAGTCCAGAACACTGTCCCAACTGTGCTGGCAGCCATGAAGATATTCTAGAGACACTTGGTCTTCCCTTGTCTACTAGACTGCTGAAATAATGGATTCCAAGAAACTGGAAAGTCTGCTGCAACTTCATGCCTGGGAAGGGAAAAGGCTGAAGCCAGAGGGGAAGCTTGTCTTCCAGCAAGAGATTTCACAACTCTCCAGGAGGGAGAGACTAGAGCTGAGGCAATGAAGATGGGCTTGCCCACACCTTGGCCAGGACTGTTTAGATATGCACAATTGTTGCCTTCTATTTAAATCTAATGCTCACTTCAGGATCTGGGAAATATATTGGGAGGGAAGGAGTCATTGGACTTCTTTGTTCCTTTACCCAGAATGAATTAGGACTGGGGAGCAGGTGGGCTTTGAGGTTTTAAAAGCCCACACCATTCCCAGTTAACTCTCACTGCTTCATGCTCATGGATCAAGATGTGAGCTCTCAGCTTCTGCCCCAGTGCTGTGCCTGCCTGCTTCCCCCCATGGTGCTCATGTACTCTCACCCTCTGTAACTGTCTGGCTCCAATGAACTCTTTCTTCTGTAAGGTGCTTTCACCATGGTGTCTTATCACAGGAACAGAAAAGTAAAACAGTGACCAAGCTTGTAAGGGATTCCACAGCCCAGAGTCTGACCCTAACAATTCAGATGACACTGCTGTAATTTCAATGGGACAACAAGGAAACTTAGCTAAGAACTATAAGTGTATTAGGCATTCTCATATGTATGCTTATAAGTATATAAGCATATGTGTATACTTCCAACTTTAGATTGGTGTGTGTGTGTGTGTGTGTGTGTGTGTGTGTGTGTATGCAGGTATACTTGTCATGGCACAGGTATGGAGGGCACAGGAGAACTTTTATGAAGCTGGTTCTCTCTTCCAGCTTTTTATGTGTTGTAGGGACTGAACTTACGTTGCCAGGTGAAAGAGGCAAGCACATTTATCCGCTGAGGCATTTTACCAGCCCTAGATACTGATGGGACCAAAGTTTTCCTTTAAATAAAACTGATACACCAATATATAACCCAAAAATCTCAAACTCCTGTGCATCAGGACATCTTCAACTGATAACAATAACCTTGATTACATACCATGTAGGGCTGTGGGTAGTGGACTATTTGCAATGGAGGCTCAAGACTCTGGCTTCCACCCCAGCACTGATTATGGTTCTAAATAAACAACCTGTCACTCTTAGAATATTAGAAAGACTGGAGTCTGGAAAGATTATTTTCTGCTTTTAATAATTGATTTCCTATTCTACACATCTATCACTTGCTTTTTAGTGAGGCTTGCAGTTTCTTGCTGAAATCTAGACACTACAACTTCACTAAAAGAAACTTCTAAATAGCCTTTGTGTGACAGCTTGTTTGCTTGGCTGGACTTCAGGCTCTCGGTGTACTGTTTGCTGTCATGGTAGGTATTAGAAACCAAGGTTTCATGTGGCATTCTTGGTCTGTTGCCTCTGAGCCTCCCTAGAGACTGCTTAAACGGTCTCCAGAGACTTATTAAGGAGTTCTCTAGGGTTCATGTTCAGCCATTACTCAGCTACCCAGCAGATGTAGTGGTGACCTGCGGTGCTTCTGTGCTTGGGCAGTGAGCATGTACTCTGGAGCTGGGTCTTCACCAGTGCCCCTCACTCTTTTTTGTTCTGTTTTTGCACCTCAGGTGAGACTAGAAGTGATCTAGAAATAATTTATTTCCTAGCCCGGGATTTCTACCCTGCCTTTGGTTATTGAGTTCCCAGATGAAAGATACATGCACAGCCTTTATATTTACAATTATCCTTAAACAACATAAGAGCTGGGCTGCTGCATACCCTCCATGCTGTTAGAATCTATTTTCTATCCATAACCCCGAGTTATTACTTACTATTTATTATGTTTCATTTGAGCTGCTCTTAGCTCCAATTTTGCAGCCCTCAGCGCCACACTCTCTTGACGATTAACCCATGGCCATTTCTTCTTCTCTTCTCCTGCACCTTCTTTTTCTCAAGCCATGAAACTTAAACTCTACCTACGTATCTTTTGCCCAACTATTAGCTGTTGGCATCTTTATTCACCAATCAGAATTAACTTGAGGGCAATAGCACATGGGTTACTCTATGTCTTGGGGCAGTAGACAGTAAAAGACAAAAACCTCAATGTGGAAGAAGGCTGCTGCTGTCTTTCCTCCTTCCACTTAGTTAGGCACTATGTTCTCTTGAGGGCAAGCATCACTCAAGAACAGAATATCCTGGACATATTGTAAAATGTCAGCTGGGTATGGACTATAGTCCCAGCACTTAGAGGCTGAAGCAGGAGAATGGAAAATTCAAGTCAGCCTGGATTGTACAGCAAATTGTGAATGAATGAATAAATGAATGAATGAATGAATGAAGTTAAGTAAAGTGGCTCTGTTTCCTGCTGAAAGCATTTCCTTCAACCTTCATTGTGAGAACATACTAGGGCCACTGAAAGTAAAACTCAAGAACATCCTTACAGCCTCCAAAATTCATTAGTTTGTTCCATAGTGCTGAGAATGAACCCAGAGCCCTGCACATGCTACTCAGGCTTCTTCTACTGAACTACATCTCTGACACCATTAATTTACTTTTTTAACAGGAGAAATAACACACAAACTTAATATGTGCCTCATGTATGATGATATCAGGCTCAGAGAGAATGAAATTGTCTGGCCCCTATATAGAGTTTGGGGTCCTGGGGCAAACAGAGGTGGTACAGCCTGAGAAAGCAGAGTTGGGTGTGGTTATCAACACAGGGTGTCTCATGGTGCAGATCAAGTCTCCCAGGCAGCAGCCACCTGCTGTCGTCTCTGCCTGGTCCAGGCTGGTAATGTCCTCTTCCAGTGGAAAGACCCCTCTATGATGTGCAGGAAGACGACTTAATTCCATCCCTGATTATCATTCCTCAGAGCACAGGCTGTGGGATGCATTCTAAATGTGGACTCCCAAAAACAAAGACAGAAGCTGGCAAATTTGCAGGCTTGATTCCTGGGGACTTGAGTCATCTAAGACAAATGATACGCTGGACAGCTTCTTGGGAGAGGCTTTCTGGTCTTCTGTCTTCTGCTGGAAAAGCCTGAAGTCTATCTTCAGCCGTTTTCTCAAATTTTAACTCAGTGATCCACAGTGAGTCTCTGGCAGCCAGACCAAAGCAGTGCATGTTTTCCTAACTGGTACTGGTTCCTCTGGACGTTTAGCTCTGAGGGTACTGGTTAGTTCATATTGTTGTTCATCCTAAGGGGTTGCAAACCCTTCAGCTCCTTGGGTCTTTTCTCTAGCTCCTTCACTGGGGACTCTGTGCTCAGTCCAATGGATGACTGTGAGCCTCTACTTCTGTATTAGTCAGGCACTATCAGAGCCTCTCAGGAGACAGCTATATCAGGCTCCTGTCAGCCAGACCTTGCTGACATCCACAATAGTATCTGGGTTTGATGACTGAATATGGAAAGGATTCTCAGATGGAGCAGTCTCTGGATTGTCCTTCTTTCAGTCTCTCCTCCATAGTTTGTCTCTGCAACTCCTTAGATGGGTATTTTGTTCCCCCTTCTAAGAAGGAACGAAGCATCCACACGATGGTCTTCCTTTTACATATCAAACATTATCCCCTTTTTCCTTGTTTCCCTTCCAAACCCCCCCATTCCATCCCCCCCGGCCCTAATGATTGGCTTTCATTTTGTGAGTAGTCTTCTTGTTGATGAGCACAAAATAAATTCCGAAGTCTTAGGCTATGCCAGAAAGAAGGCTCCCCATTTACTTTTAATGTGACCTATATAGGTTGGACTTCAGAGATAGCCACTCCCATATCCTCCTGGATTAGCCTCCTGAGTGGGTAGAGAACAACTGGGTACCACCAGGCTTGAGTTAGAGAGACCAAAGGGCTGGTCAGGGACCATGCCAGCTGCCTTCATCTTTTTCGTCTGAGCCTCAGGTTCTGTTCAAGGACAGGGATAGTTATCAACCAACATAGAAATCACTGGCAATTCTTTAAAGGAGCAGAATGTAGGCCGACTGACAGGAGAAGGTAATGTCCCTATGTGGGGATCAGATAAAGGCCTGAGTAAGTGTGTATTGTTGATGTGTGCATGGCCATATCTAGGACCCCAGTACCTCAAACCCATGAGGATAGCAAATGCTTTCCTGGACCAGGCTCAGCCTCAGGGGTGTGGCAAGACCTTCCCACGGTCTGAAGATGAATGTTGACAGTGTGTATGGTTGACACTTTTATCAGCCATAGCTTTCTCCTTCTGGATGACTGTAGCCTAAGACTGCTGTTCTACAAACCCCACCCACCCACACACCAGGATTAGCTAACCATCACTTCATTTCAGGGGTATATAATACACGTGCCGAGTTTCTGGGTTGCTATTGCACTCCTTCAGAGTGTATGGGATAAGGGAGCCCAGCTTTACTGTAGGTATGTCTTTCATTTTCTCATCACCTGTAAGCCCCAGTCAGGCTAATCCCCAAACCGTGCAGGTCACGACAGCCCCGTCAGTGATTCCTATTCTATCTACTTTCTATTGCAGGTAATTTTGGTTTATCACTGGATAATTCATTCAACTATTTATTGTTTCTTGTTCCTGGCTAGGAGAAATTTTCCAAAGAGGGGGGAAAATGATCCTGATTTCTTTTCTACTTTATCTGGTACTGCAAAATCAATTATTCTGAATCTTCCTGTGTAATTCAAGAAATATTTATTATTTCAGTGTCTGTGTCAGGCGTCAGCTGCATAACTGGCTCTGTCTCTTAGTCAGCTGAACTCAAAGCTTGGCCGAGGGTGCAGATACCTCTAGGCCTATCTTGGGGAGCGTCCATCTGTGTCCAGATTCACGCATGTGGTTTTGGCAAGCCTCCTGTTCTCTCTGACTATTCTAGATAGCAGTCCCTTGCCACACAGGATTCTCTGTGGGGATGCTCTCAATATGGAAGTTGGCATCTCTTCCCGGGGGGTTGGGGGGGGGGGAAGAACAAAGAAGATAAAAGTCACGATTGCTTCGTAAGCTAATTTTGGAAGTAGCATTTTGTCGCATTTGCTGGGTTCTGTTTGCTAGAATGAATCACTAAGTCCAGCCCACACTCAGGAAAGAAATGCACAAGGACTTGAATGCCAAGAGGCAGAGACCATTCAGATTCTCATTAAGGTTGCCAGTCATAGGTTGGTAATTAGTGCTTCTTAGCCCACAACAAAGATTCCAGGTATCGGTTATGAAACTGTAGTGAAGCTCTTGTATGGGAAGTAGGTTTAGCTGGATGTCCTGAAGAGGAAGAAAGGTAGAGTCTGGAGACAGTGATAATGAGCTGAGAGATGATGCTCCGAGTTAGTAGTGGCTCCAGGGAATCCAGGAAACCAAGAGGCATTGGTTTCGTAAGTGGAAGCGTCCTCCAGGGCAGCAAGATTTCTGGTGAAATGGGTTTGCAGGCTTGCTTGGGGCTGCTACACATCTAACACTGTAGCATCTGGAGATGTCTAGAATTGTGAGGTGTCTCTTTTTTCCCCCATTTATTTATAAGATATTTTCTTTATTTACATTTCAAATGTTATCCCCTTTCCTCTTTTCCCCTCTGAAGACCCCCTATCCCATTTCCCCTCCCCCTCCCCCTGCTCACTAACCCACCCACTCCCGCTTCCTGGCCCTGGAATTCCCCTATACTGAGGCATAGAGCCTTCACAGGACCAAGAGCCTCTCCTCCCACTGATGATCTACAAGGCCATCCTCTGCTACATATGCAGCTGGAGCCATGAGTCCCACCATGTGTACTCCTTGGTTGGTGGTTTAGTCCCTGGAAGCTCTGAGGGTACTAGTTAGTTCATATTGTTGTTCGTCCTAGGGGGCTGCAAAACCCCTTCAGCTCCTTGGGTCCTTTCTCTAGCTCCTCCATTGGGGGACCCCGTGCTCAGTCCAATGGATGGCTGTAAGCCTCCATCTCTGTGTTTGTCAGGCACTAGTAGGGCCTCTCAGGAGACAGCAATAACAGCAAGCACTTGTTGGCATCCACAATAGTGTCTGGGTTTGGTGGCAGTATATGTGATGGATCCACAGGTTGGGCAGTCTCTTAATGGCTATTCCTTCAGTCTCTGCTCCACACTTTGTCTCTGCAACTCCTCCCATGGGTATTTTGTTCTCCCTTCTAAAAAAGATGGAAGTATCCACACTTGGGTCTTCCTTCTTCTTGAGTTTCATGTGGTTTGTGAATTATATCTTGGGGATTCCAAGCTTCTGGGCTAATATCCACTTATCAGTGAGTGATACCATGTGTGTTCTTTTGTGATTGGGTTACCTCACTCAGGATGATATTTTCTAGTTCCGTCCATTTGCCTATGAATTTCATAAATTCATTGTTTTTAATAGTACTCCATTTTGTAAATGTACCACATTTTCTGTATCCATTCCTCTGTTGAGGGACATCAGGGTTCTTTCCAGCTTCTGGCTATTATAAATAAGGCTGCTATGAATATAGTGGAGCATGTGTCCTTATTACATGTTGGAGCATCTTCTGAGTATATGCCCAGGAGTGGTACAGCTGGGTCCCCAGGTAGTACTATGTCTAATTTCCTGAGGAACCGCCAAACTGATTTCCAGAGTGGTTTGTACCAGCTTGCAGTCCCACCAGCAATGGAGGGGTGTTCTTCTTTCTCTACAAACTCCCCAGCATCTGCTGTCACCTGAGTTTTTGATCTTAGGCATTCTGAGTGGTGTGAGGTAGAATCTCAGGGTGGTTTTTATTTGCATTTCCTTGATGACTAAAAATGTTGAACATTTCTTTAGGTGCTTCTCAGGCATTCGGTATTCCTCAGTTGAGTATTTTTGTTTATAGCTCTGTACCCCACTTTTAATAGGGTTATTTGGTTCTCTGAAGTCTAACTTCCTGAGTTCTTTGTATATACTGGTTATTAGCCCTCTATTGGTTGTAGGATTGGTAAAACTCTTTTCACAATCTGTTGGTTCTGTCCTATTGACAGTGTCCTTTGCCTTACAGAAGCTTTGCAATTTTTGTTTGTTTGTTTGTTTTTTCGAGACAGGGTTTCTCTGTGTAGCCCTGGCTGTCCTGGAGTTCACTCTGTAGACCAGGCTGGCCTAGAATTCAGAAATCTGCCTGCCTCTGCCTCCCAAATGCTGGAATTAAAAGCATGTGCCACCACTGTCAGGCCAAAGCTTTGCAATTTTATGAGGTCTCATTTGACAATTCTTGATCTTAGAGCATAAGCTATTAGTATTCTGTTCAAGAAATTTGCCCCTGTGCCTGTGTGCTCAAGGCTCTTCCCCACTTTCTTTTCTATTAGTTTCAGTGTATCTGGATTTATGTGGAAGTCCTTGATCCACTTGGACTTGAGCTTTGTACAAAGAGATAAGAATGGATCAATTTGCATTCTTCTACATGCTAACCACCAGTTGAGCCAGCACAATTTGTTGAAATTGCAGTCTTTTTTCCACTGGATATTTATAGCTCCTTTGTCAAAGATCAAATGACCATAGCTATTTGGGTTCATTTCTGGGTCTTCGATTCCATTCCATTGATCTACTTGCCCGTCACTATACCAATATCATGCAGTTTTTATCACAATTGCTCTGTAGTACAACTTGAAGTCAGGGATGATGATTCCACCAGAATTTCTTTTATTATTGAGAATGTTTTCACTATCCTAGGTTTTTTTTGTTTTTTTTTTTTTT
>JADRCD010218018.1:0-53578 GCA_019843815.1 Montemys delectorum | reverse complement strand
TTTTTTTTTTTTTTGTTTTTATTCCAGATGAATTTGCAAATTGCTCTTTCTAACTCTGTGAATAATTGAGTTGGAATTCTGAAGGGGATTGCATTGAATCTGTAGATTGCTTTCAGCAAGAAGGCCATTTTTACCATATTAATCCTGCCAATCCATGAGCATGGGAGATCTTTCCATCTTCTGAGATCTTCTTCAGTTTCTTTCTTCAGAGACTTGAAGTTCTTGTAATACAGATCTTTCACTTACTTAGTTAGAGTCACATCAAAGTATTTTATATTATTTGTGACTATTGTGAAGGGTGTTGTTTCCCTAATTACTTTCTCAGCCTGTTTATCCTTTGTGTAGAGGAAGGCCACTGATTTGCTTGAGCTAATTTTATATCCAGCTACTTTGCTGAAGTTGTTTATCAGGTTTAGGTGTTCTCTGGTGGAATTTTGAGGTCATTTAAATATACTATTATATCATCTGCAAATAGTGATATTTGGACTTCTTCCTTTCCAATTCCTATCTCTTTGACCTCCTTTTGTTGTCTAGTTGCTTTGGCTAGAACTTTGAGCACTATATTGAATAGGTAGGGAGAGAGTGGGCAGCCTTGTCTAATCCCTGATTTTAGTGGAATTGCTTCAAGGTTCTCTCCATTTAGTTTGATGTTAGCTACTGATTTGCTGTATATTGCTTTTACTATGTTTAGGTATGGGCCTTGAGTTCCTAATCTTTCCAAGACTTTTTTCATGAAGGGGTGTTGGATTTTGTCAAGTGCTTTCTCAGCATCTAATGAAATGATCATGTTTTTTTTTTCTTTGTGTTTGTTTATATACTGGATTGCATTGATGGATTTCTGTATATTGAACCATTCCATGATGGATGATCATTTTGATGTGTTCTTGGATTCAATTTGTGAGAATTTTATTGAGTACTTTTGCATCAATATTCATAAGGGAAATTGGTCTGACGTTCTCTTTATTTGTTGGGTCTTTGTGTGGTTTAGGTATAAGAGTAATTGTGGCTCATAGAATGAATTGGGTAGAGTACCTTCTGTTTCTATGTTGTGGAATAGTTTGAGGAATATTGGTATTAGGTCTTCTTTGAAGGTCTGATAGAACTCTGCACTAAACCCATCTGGTCCTGGGCTTTTTTTGGTTGGGAGACGATTAATGACTGTTTCTATTTCTTTAGGGAGTATAGGACTGTTTAGATCATTTATCTGATCCTGATTTAACTTTGGTACCAGGTATCTGTCTAGAAAATTGTCCATTCCATCCAAGGAGCTGTAGGGCTTGCACCCCCTTAGAAGGAACAACAATATGAACTAACCAGTACCCCTAGAGCTCCCAGGGACTAAACCATTTACCAAAGAGTACACATGGTGGGACTAATGGCTCCAGCAGCATATGTATAGCAGAGGATGGCCTAGTTGGTCATCAAGGGCAGGAGAGGCTTTTGGCCCTGTGAAGGTTCTATGCCCCATTGTAGAGGAATGTCCGGGCCAGGAAGCAGGAGAGGGTGGGTTGGTGAGCTAGGGTAAGGGGGAGGGAATAGAGTTTTGGGTTTTTTTTTGTTTTGTTTTTTGTTTTTGTTTTTTTTCTTTTTCTTTCCTTTTTTTCCTTTTCTTTTTTTCAGAGGGGAACTGGGAAAGGAGATATCATATGACATATAAGTAAAGAAAATATCTAATTAAAAAAAGAAAAGAAGAAAATTGTCCATTTCATCAAGATTTTCTAGTTTTGTTGAATATAGGCTTTTGTAGTAGGATCTCATGAGTTTTTAGATTTCCTCAGTTTCTGTTGCTATGTCTCCCTTTTCATTTCTGATTTAGTTAATTAGGATACTGGCTCTGTGCCCTCTAGTTAGTCTGTCTAAGGGTTTATCTATTTTGTTGATTTTCTCAAAGAACCAGCTCCTAGTTTGGTTGATTCTTTGTATAGTTCTTTTTGTTTCTATTTGGTTGATGTCAGCCTTGAGCTTGATTATTTCCTGCCATCTGCTCCTCTTGGGTGCATTTGCTTCTTTTTGTTCTAGAGCTTTCAAATGTGCTGTCAAGCTTCTAGTGTATGCTCTCTCCAGTTTCTTTTTGGAGGCACTCAGAGCCATGAGTTTTCCTCTTAGGACTGCTTTCATTATGTCCCATAAGTTTGGGTATGTTGTGGCTTCATTTTCATTAAACTCTAAAAAGTTTTTAATTTCTTTCTTTATTTCTTCCTTGACCAAGTTATCATTGAGTAAAGTGTTGTTCAGCTTCTTCATGTATGTGTATGTGGGCTTTGTATGTTTATGTTGTTACTGTTCATGTTGTTTATATTGTTATTGAAGACCGGCCTTAGTCCATGGTGATCTGATAGGATGCATGGGATTATTTCAATCTTCTTGTAACTGTTGAGGCCTGTTTTGTGACCAATTATATGGTTAATTTTGGAGAAGGTACCATGAGGTGCTGAGAAGAAGATATATTCTTTTGTTTTAGGATAAAATGTTCTATAGATATTTGTTAAATCCATTTGGTTCATAACTTCTTTTAGTTTTACTGTTTTCATGGTTATTTTCTGTTTTCATGATCTGTCTATTGCTGAGAGTGGGGTGTTGAAGTCTCCCACTATTATTGTGTGCAGTGTGATGTGTTCTTTGAGCTTTAGAAAAGTTTCTTTTATGAATGTGGGTGCCCTTATATTAGGAGTATGGATGTTCAGAATAGAGTTCTTCTTGGTAGATTTTTCCTTTGATGAGTATGAAGTGCCCTTCCTTAGCTTTTTTGATAACTTTAGGTTGAAAGTCAATTTTATTCAATATTAGAAGGACTACTCCAGCTTGTTTCTTAGGATCATTTGCTTGGAGAATTTTTTTCCAGCCTTTTATGCTGAGGTAGTGTCTGTCTTTGCCACTGAGGTGCATTTCCTGTATGCAGCAAAATTTGGGTCCTGTTTACATATCCAGTCTATTAGTCTATGCATTTTTACTGGGGAATTGAGTCCATTGATATTAAGAGACATTAAGGAAAAAAGATTGTTGCTTCCTGTTATTTTTGTTGTTAGAGGTGAGGTTATGTTTTTTGTGGCTATCTTCTTTTTGGTTTGTTAAAAGAAGATTTTTTTTTTTTTTTTTTTTTTTTGCTTTTTCTAGGGTGTAGTTTCCCTTCTTATGTTGGAGTTTTCCATTTATTAACCTTTGAAGGGCTAGATTTGTGGAGAGATATTATGTAAATTTGTTTTTGTGGTGGAATATCTTGGTTTCTCCATCTACAGTTATTGAGCGTTTTGCTGGGTATGGTAGCCTGGGCTGGCATTTGTGTTATCTTATGATCTGTATGACATCTGCCCAGGATCTTCTGGCTTTTAAAGTCTCTGGAGAGAAATCTGGTGTAATTCTAATAGATCTGCATTTATATGTTACTTGACATTTCCCTTACTGCTTTTAATATTCTTTCTTTGTTTAGTATATTTGGTGTTTTGATTATTAGGTGACAGAAGGAATTTCTTTTCTGATCCAATCTATTTGATGTTCTGTAGGCTTTTTGTATATTCATGGGCATCTCTTTCTTTAGGTTAGGGAAGTTTTCTTCTATAATTTTGTTGAAGATATTTACTGGCCCTTTAAGTTGGAAATTTTCGCTCTCTTCTATACCTATTATCCTTAGGTTTGGTCTTCTCATTATGTCCTGGGCTTTCTGAATGCTTTGAGTTAGGATCTTCTTGCATTTTACATTTTCTTTGGTTGTTGTGTCAATGTTTTGTATGGTATCTTCTACACCTGAGATTCTCTCTTCTATTTCTTGTATTCTGTTGGTGATTCTTACATCTATGGCTCCTGATCTCTTTCCTGGGTTTTCTATCTCCAGAGTTATCTCCCTTTGTGATTTCCTTATTGTTTTTACTTCCATTTTTAGATCCTGGATTGTTTTGCTCATTTCCTTCACCTGTTTGTTTTCCTGTAATTCTTTAAGGAATTTTTATGTTTCCTCTTTAAGGGCTTCTACCTGTTTACCTGTATTCTCCTGTATTTCTTTAAAGGAGTTATTCATCTCCTTAATATCCTCTGTCAGCATCATGAGATGTGATTTTTAAATTCACATCTTGCTTTTCTGCTGTGTTGGGGTATCCAAGACTTGCTGTGGTGGGAGAACTGGGTTATGATGATGCCACGTAGTCTTGGTTTCTGTTGGTAAGATTCTTGCATTTGTCTATCGCCATCTGGTTGTCTCTGGGGTTAGATGTTCTTCCTGTCTCTGGCTGGAGCCTGTTCTTCCTGTGGGTCCGTGAGCCTATGTCAGCACTCCTGGGAGACCAGCTCTCTCCTGAAGGAACATGTGTCCAGATGGCTCTGGAACAGCTCAAGCTCTGGGTGTAGATGGCAACTGGAAGGATCCTGTCCCAGCTGCTCCATTGTTTTTGGGTCTCGTATGTTCCTCGACACCCTGATCCAGACAGTTGTTGAAGAGAAAGTGGCTATCTCACCTCCAAACTGGGGAGTGAAAGCAATCCTGGGAAGAACAGGTCTCTCCTGGGGGGACCCATACACAGCCGACTGTAGATCAGTCTCAGTTCAGGAGTAAAGATGGTGGACCTGTTGAGGTCTCTTAAATGACAAAAGAAAAACAAACAAACAAACAAACAAACAAAAACCCATACACACAACAACAATAACAACAAACCTCTGGAAACATCTGTCTTTGGTTGAGCATAGTTTTGGACAATCGCAATCGTGATTTTGGTTTATCAAGGAACACACAAATTTCCTAAGTGGTTTTTGTGGATTTTGCCATTGAAGGGTAAAAGAAGGCTTGATAGATGCTAGTTTTGGGAGTGTTACAATCCTCACAAATGGGCATAACTTAGTCCACCACTTGTTGATTGATGTGGGAGGGCCAAGCCCACTGTGAGCATTGTCAACCCTGGGCAGGTAAAGGTCATGAGAGGTAGAAAGGTGGTTGTTGTGTGTGAGCCTGGAAGCAAGCTCATAAGTGGTGTTTGTCCCTCTGTAGTTTCTGCTTCAGCTCCTGCCTACAGGTTCCTGCCTTGGGTTCCTGTCCTGACTTCTCTTGGTAATGGAGTGTGACCTGGAAACGAAATATGCACTAAGCCCTTGTTTCCTCAGGTTGGTTTTAATTAATACCATATCACAGCAACAGTAAACAATACCTACCAACTTCATGATATATATATATATATATATATATATATATATATATATATATTCCATTTTTAAGGACATAATTTAAGGAGTCCAATTAGTGCTGCAGATATGGGCAAGGGGCTATTCACTGGAGCATAGGAAGGCCTATCTCTTAAAATTAGCACCCTGATTCTTAGGTTCCAAAATGTGAACTAGTAAGGGTTGGGAGAGCATATACCTCCAAACCACAAGAGGTTAGAACAAAGAGCAACTTTGGTTTGGTTTAGGTTTGACCTTGACTCTTATGTATTTCGGGCTGATTTTAAATTTGCTCTATAGCCAGAGATGACCTGGACTTCTAGATCCACTTCTCTCCCTCTATCTTATGAGGTTTTGAATTAAACCGGATATATTGGATTCAGAAAAATCATGCATTCCTGTCTTGGTGATATTAATATTTATTATTTATGTGTAGGGAAAAATACAAGTATGACTGTGGCAAGCCTACCTGGCACCCTGAACTTTTTTTGTTTTTTTGTTTTTTGTTTTTTTGTCTTGTTTTGTTTTTCGAGACAGGGTTTCTCTATATAGCTCTGGCTGTCCTGGAACTCACTCTGTAGACCAGGCTGGCCTCGAAATCAGAAATCCGCCTGCCTCTGCCTCCCAAGTGCTGGGATTAAAGGCATGCACCACCACCACCCAACCACCCTGAGCTTTTAAATAGGAAGCATGTGCACCATGCTCCTGAAGTCTGAACACTCTCCACATCTCTTTTCATGTGCTTCTTCCACCTGGTGATATGAGTGCTCAGTGTCCAACCTGAGGTAGTGAGCCAACCAATCAGAGCTGATAGATTTTCACTGTATAAGTGATTGATCACATGCAGCAAAGCAGATGCTGTTCCCTGAAGCCATCTCTGGAGTGTTTCAGTCCTTTATCAACCCATAGCATTGTGGTCCTATGGAGGAACATCCCAGTAACAATGGCACTTACGAAATGGTTATAGGTTAAAATTTTATCAGATTTATTTATTTTTGTATGCGTAGGAGCATGCTCTTGTGTAAGGAGGTTGGAGAACAAGTTGCAAGAATCGGTTCTCTTCCTTGATCGCATGGGTTTCAGGGGTAAAATTCAGGTCGTCAAGCTTGGCCCAAGAACCTCCACCGGCTGAGCTATCTCACCAGCCTCTATAACTCTTTATAAGTAGGCATTGCTCATGCTTCCTGTAGGGGAACCTGTAGCTAGGAGGAGTGAAGCATGCTTGTTGGACTAGCGTCAAAAAGAAACAGCAGTGGGATTGCCTCACGCTGCGAGGGTCCTGTGGATTCTGTTTGATCAGCTTAAATACAAAAAGAACACTGGGATGTGATGGAGAAGTCAAGATGTAGGCTGCAGTCAAGCCGCATGGACGATTCAGGATTCAGTTGTTTGCTTCTGTTCTTGGATGTCAATGCTTTCTCATGGTCAGGCTTCTAGGGGTGGTAGGATTATCTTTAAGTAAGTTGAGACCTAAAACCTTCCAGAGGCAAGTGACCCTAGAAACCATCATGAAAGTCTCCTGGAGACTCCCTTTGACAGGCTCCAGTTGGATGACTACCTAATTAATTAATTTTGAGGCTGGATTTCACTTTGTAGCCCTGGCTAGCCTGAAACTCACTATGTACACCAGGCTGGCCTCAAATTCACAAGGATCTGCTCGACTCTGCCTCCTGAGTTCTGGGACTAAAGGTATGTGTTAACCATCTTTGAATCTATTATCAGTGAATGGAATGGCAAGTTTGCCAGGCCTAAGACAAGATTTCCATTTGAACAATGAAAGTGTTGTACTCCCTCCCTTCATTCTGGAATACCAACTCATTCTGCAATACCACAATGACAATTTCCCTAGAAATGAGTAAAGATTATTATGGATCCAACCAATTCCTACTAAAAGAAATAAAAACAGATACACAGTATTTATCTTCTGAAAGCTCATGGTTTTAAATGTGGCAAACATTTTAAACAACTTGCCTTCTAGGTTAGTAGGGCTTTTGCAAAAGGCTTCTCCAATCCTTGGCCAGCTGTCCTGGCAGATGTTATGTGGGACACAGATGAGCCATTTCTCTCAAGTCTTGCCTAAATTGCAGCCTTGCAGACACAAGTGAATGATTGGTGTTGTCCCAAGCCACTGAGATTTAGGGCCATGACGAAGGAATGGCCCAAGGGGTGTGAGTCATCATTCTGCAGAGGAGCAGAACTGATAGAGTGAACATGAGTACATCAGGAATGACAAGAGTGGCTTTCAGAATGAAGCTGGATGGTACAACATGGCTGTCTGGAGGCTGACAAAGCCAAGGACCCAAAAGGCTGCTCAGACTGTGACCCTGGATGCCTTAGCCATCCTAATGTGGCACCAAAGGCCTGGAGGATCGCTAGAAAGCTTCTAGTCTTTAGTCTACATTGAAAAGCCAAAGACTCTGAGATGCCAAATCTTTCAAGTTCAGACTCCATTTTAGAGAACCTGACCTAAGTTTGAACTCAGGTAAATTAACAGGATGGTCCCTAGCATTAGTTTCCAACTTGCCTCCCCCCTGCCCCCAACAAAACCCAAGCCTGGCTCCAGTCTCCAGGTTACACCTTCAACAAGACCAGTGTCTCCAGGTTATTCCCCCAACAAAACTGCCCAGCCCCTGCCTAACGACCACCAATATAGGAGGGAGCAGAAGTTTATGATATGACTCCCAGCACCAGCCAATTATGTTAAAGGCCACAGTAGCTTTCCAATTAGATGCTTGCACATGTACTCCCTGCTTGCTGTTTACTATAAAACCTTGCACTGATAGACATTTGGGGCTCCCCCATCACCAAAACCATCCTGTGTGATGGAGGTGCATTGGGGGCAGGGTGGTGGTGAGGCAAGCTAACTCAAATAGAATAAAGGCTTTGCTGTGAGTTGCATCAGATCGGCTCCTATCTGTTTTGGGGGGGAATCACTAATATTTCCCTGGTACCACAACTCTAGGTTCCAGTGGGAGTGAAGGATGGCCACAGGTGTAGCAGCTGCAGATTAGATTCCTTTACCATCGGGAAGTGAAGGCAGACAGGAAAAGCACCTCTGCTCTCCCCTGAGACCACCAGAAGGGGAAAGGCTTCCCCACCTCATCTAATCCTCCCTGAAAATTCCCTCAAAGATCCACCCAGAAACATTTTTCTCAGTTGATTCCAGATTCAATCAGTCAAATTGATAACCATAACTAACCATCACACACAGGGTTTTGAATTTTTAAATAACAAATGCATTTTACAAATTAAAAGTCTGTGCCTAATTTGGAAGGAAAATTAAAAATTTAAACATAGTAAGAATTTCTATTTAGGTTTCTGTCACTTAACTCCTAAGTCCCTGAGTCTGCTGGTGGTGCCTGTCATCTTCTTCCTAACAATTACAACAGCAACTCCAGGTCTCTCAGATCAGAGTACACAGACAGGACAGGAGCCAGAGGGAAAGTGGAAGCCAGGCCTGGATTATAAGGATTGTTGGTATTAGCAACTGTTCAGTTTACTGGCTGTTTCTCTCTTGCCAGGTCAGTAAATCTTTACTGCTGTAGCTCTCTTCAGCAATTAGACCAACAGCCTGACCCTGAACGCACTCAGTTTGGAGACAATCTCTTCCTGAATTATGTCTTTTTGTATGATTTGCCTACTGAAGATGGGGTTAGGGATGATACTATTTTCTCTTGAGAGCTCATAGACCATTTCTGTACTCCCAGGAAGTACTTGGCAAGGTCAGCACTCCCTGTGTAGTTAGGGAGAGCTGTTCTTTCTGAGGGCTAGTCTTCAATGACTACAACATTCCCTAATGGACTCAAACAAACTTCCTGTTATTTTATTCTATTTTTTAAGATTTATTTTAAAGGCTCCCAAGGAGGCCAGAAAACTGCATTGGATCTCTCAAAGCTGGATTTCCAGGCACTGTGAGCTGCCTGAGGTGAGTTCTGAGAACAGAACTCAGGTCCTCTGCTAGGGCGACAAACACTTGCTCACAAGTGTTGGCTCACTTTGCAGTCCCCTCCTGTTCCTTGATCCTACCCAGATGTGGATAAGAGTGACAACTAGAGAAAAGGTGAACAGAAAACCAATAGATAGCACAGGCACTAAGAACAACAATCAATAAATGGGACCCCAGGAAACTGAAAAGCTTCTGTAAGGCAAAGGACACCGTCAATAGGACAACATAGAAGCCCAAGAATTGGAAAAGGTTTTCCCAAACTCCAAGCTGATAGAGAGCTAGTATGTAAAATATATAAATAACTCAAGAATCTAGACATCAGCAAACTAAAAAATCCAATTAGAAAATGGGATACAGATCTAAACTGAGAATTTTCAACAGAGGAATCTCAAAAGGCCGAGAAACAGTGAAAGAAGTGTTCAACACCCTTAGGCATCAGGGGAATGTGAATCAAAAACAACTTTGAGATTCTATCTTATACTGGTGCCATGGCTAAGATAAAATACACACACACACACACACACACAC
Source organism: Montemys delectorum (assembly GCA_019843815.1). Classification (NCBI taxonomy): domain Eukaryota; kingdom Metazoa; phylum Chordata; class Mammalia; order Rodentia; family Muridae; genus Montemys; species Montemys delectorum. The sequence continues at coordinate 43,962 of JADRCD010218018.1, read as the reverse complement.
ACACACACACACACACACAAGAATGTAGAGCAAGGGGAACACTCCTCCATTGCTGGCAGGGGTGCAAATTTGTACAACCACTATGGAAATCAAGATGGCAGATCCTCAGAAAATTGGAAATCATGCTACCTCAGACTCAGCTCTACCATTCCTAGATATATACCCAAAGGATGCTCCATCCAATTACAAGAACACTTGCTCAACTATGTTCATAACAGCTTTCTTCATAATAGCCAGAAACAACCTAGATGTCCCTTAACCAAAGAATAGATAAGGAAAATGTGGTACATTTACATAAATGGAGTATGACTCAGCTGTTAAAAAAACAATGACATCATGAAATTTTCAGGCAAATGGATGGAACTAGAAAATATCATCCCGAGTGAGGTAACCCAGACTGAGCTTTATATGTACTCACTTATAACTAAATATTAGCTTGTCATGCTACAGTCCCTGGACCTAAAGAAGCTAAGTAATAAGGAGGGCTTAAAGGGGGGGTGCAAATATCTCTCTTGGAAGAGGAAATGGATTTTGTGGGTGGACTAGGGGCAGGTGGGATAGGAACAGGAGAAGTAGAGGGAGGAGAAGGAGAGAACATTGGGAGAAAGCACTGAGATTGGGGGACATATAGGGGTGAAATGGAAACCTTGTGAGTGTAGTGGAAACTCCATGGAATCTCCCAGATTAGGCTTAGCAAAGACTCCTAGTAATGGGGCACATGGAGCTTCAACTGGGTACCTGGGCACCAGGCAAGACCGCAAGTGGAGGGACTGAAACACCAATCCAGCCACAAAAACTTCCACCTACAGTTTGTCCTGCCTGCAGAGGGTGCTGGGACAGGAGTCTAGCAGAATCATCATCAAAGAGACCACAACCGATGGGAGCAGATGCAGAGCCCCACAGCCAAACATTAGGTGGACCTCAGGGAATCCGGCAGAGAGCAGAAGGAAGGACCAAAGGAACTAGAGGGGCCAGAAATACACACAAGAACAGAATCAACTAACTAGGACTCATGGGGACTTACAGAGATCAGGGAGCCAATAGGAGTCTGACCTAATCATCTGCATATATGTTATGGCTGAGTAACTTGATGTTCTTGTGGGAATCTTAACAATGGGAACAGGGGCTAACTCCTTTGCCTAACTGTGAGGCCTTTTCCCCTTACTGGGTTGTCTTGCCCAACCTAATAATGTGCCTGGTTTTATTGTAGTTTGTTATGCCCTGTTTGGTTGATATCTTTGAGAGACCTGTTCTTTTCTGAGGGGAGGCACAGTAGAGATGGATCTGGTGAAAGGGGAGGTGGTGAGGAGAGACTGGGAGGGGAATTGAAGGGAAAACTTTGATCTGGATATATTACTTTTTTTTTTAAAGATTTATTATTTATTATATGAAAGTACACTGTAGCTGTCTTCAGACACTCCAGAAGAGGGTATCAGATCTCATTACGGATGGTTGTGAGCCATCATGTGGTTGCTGGGATTTGAACTCAGGACCTTCAGAAGAGCAGTCAATGCTCTTAACCAATGAGCCATCTCTCCAGCTGTGATATGGTTATAATATATGAGAGAAGAATGAAAAAAGAAAGAGAAGAAAAAGTGGGGCGGATAGCTTTTTGAGGTGGAAGTGTGTCTTAGTCAGGGTTTCCATTCCTGCACAAACATCATGACCAAGAAGCAAGTTGGGGAGGAAAGGGTTTATTGAGCTTACTTCCACATGGCTGTTGATCACCAGAGGAAGTCAAGACTCGAACTCAAGCAGGTCAGGAAACAGGAGCTGACGCAGAGGCCATGGAGAGATGTTCCTTACTGGCTTGCTTCCCTGGCTTGCTCAGCCTGCCCTCTTATAAACCCAAGACTTCTAGCCCAGGGATGGCACCACCCACAATGGGCCCTACCCCCTTGATCACTAATTGAGAAAATGCCCCACAGCTGGATCTCATGGAGGCATTTCCCCAAGTGAAGCTCCCTTCTCTGTGATAACTCCAGCCTGTGTCAAGTTGACACACAAAACTAGCCAGTACAAAGTGCTTTCTATTACAGCATGACCAATTCCTGCTTACCCTCTCAGGCCTTGGGGCAATGGTTGAGCCAAGGACAAGAAGATTTTAGTCAGAAGTGTTGTGGTTGGCCATGGCTCAAAGAAACACACCTGGCTGAGCTCAGTGCACCACTACCTAGAGCTGTATATCCAAGAACCAGGCATCCTCCAGTGAGTTTCCAGCTGAGAATCTGGCTTGGTTTAGCATTCCCTGGCACAGGGAAGGTAATGGGGAACTCCATAGGGATTTGTGGCTTGGGATCCCTGCATGGCAAGTCCTTGAAAAATTTCAGATGTCAAACTGAAACATTACAAGCTAGTAAATAACAGTAATGGCTAGCTCATCTGAAAAATGAATAAAACATCATAGCTAAACCCACAAGAGAAGAAACACATAAGATGCTTGGTTTTTTGGTTTTTTTTTTGAGAAATGCAAATAGAAAGAAAAATATTTTCCTCTACTAGATGATCAAGATTAAAAGACATTCCAAGCCCAATTTGGTGAGAGCATTGGCGGAGAGTCGTTTTGTGGCCAGACTCTAGCTGGGTTCCCTGCACCCTCTTCTCAACTTGTTTTTGGCTTCGGCCTCTAAATCCTTGGCCAGGCAGATGAGACTTAAACAAACACCAATCTAGCTTCTAGGAGCTCAAGGCTATGTCCTCAGGATGACCTCAGCCCCATCACTGTGGCCACCTGGGAAGCTCAGCCCCTGAAAAGAACACTGTTATTAAAGCTAGCACAGGCCCCTGACCACACTCTCAAACTGCACTGATTAACAAGTGCTCACAGTTGTGAACCTGCTCCTCAACCCCACAGCTCAAGATAATCTTTTGTGTGCTTCTAGGAAATCATCTGAAAGATGATTTCAGCACTGGGAAAGATGTTCACAACACAAGATGTCCATACTGTCTCTCTATAGGTGGGATAGATAAGAATATAAGTGTGTGTTTCAAAGGAATCCAACCAGAAAGGTTTTCTCTAAACAGAAGGGTGGGCTGCATGACTTTTACCCTCATTTTTGGCATCCTGTATTTATTGGTAATAAGCATGTGTCTTTCCTCTAAGAAGAAAAGGATACAAGGATGTTTTATTTTTATGCTGAGAAAATGGATTACAACAGGAGCCCAGAGATACTCAGCTGGGCAAGGGGCCCCGGGCTTGGTTGTGGCTTCAGTGGTCTTTCTACTCAGCTTTGACACTGAGCTGTCACAGTAATGTCAGCTTCTGACTGTGGGTCCAAGTGATAACACAAGAGGGATTTGTGCTATTTTGCCTTCTTTTTCCTTTTCTGTATTTTTCAATTAAACATGCATCATGCTGACAAAGAACCAATACTATTAAAATGTATTTGTTATTTTTATAAGAAAATTCTGGATAGCCAGTCTAGATTTTATTATTTAAAAAGTTACACATGTATTTATTTTACATGTACTTGTTCATTTAGTTTGTATGTATGTGTGTGGGTGTGTGCATGCCATGGTGTGTGGGGGTGTGGGGGGCCTCAAAAGATAACTTGGAGCAATTGGTTCTCTCCTTCTATGATATGTGTCCTTGGGATCAAATGCAGATGGCCAGGCTTGGCAGCAAGTGCCTTTACCACCTGAGCCCTCTCAACAGTCCTAGTATATATAGTTTTTTAAAAATCACCTTTATGGTAAGAAAGTAATTTTGAACATCAAACATTCAAGTACCTCTTATCATTGAAGCCGTGGAGGAATCCTTTCTCCATTAAGTTTTACTAGCCATAAAGTTATTTATGAATCTAAGAGTATTGTGTTGCTCCAATGTAAGGAGGCCTGGCGTTCTTGCTGGGGCCACTGGCAGGAAGTAAACCGTTCCAGTAACTTTCCAAGCAGATGAGCTCCAAAGCCTGAGCTTTGTGGGTTTGCATTAACCATCATAGGCGACAACGATTCAGAATAAAGCTATCCACAGAAATGAGTCAAACTGACAGCAGAGAGAAACCACGTTTTAGTCCTGGGCTTTTATTAGAATGAGAAGAAGTTTGATTTGATTCAATTTAACTTTTGCTTGAGTTTCTGCTACTTACTTCCTCGAGGATATTTACTAAATTCATGACCTTGGACATTTCCCATGACGCCTTAGCTTGATGGCACATCTCCTGTCCATGACCCTTATGACAATGGGCTTGATCCTTGACTAGAGAGAGAAGTGGAATAAACATTATGTTGTGTATAATATGTGCTAAAGACTGGGCTGTTGAAAAGCACTTGTTTATGGAGAGTGCCTGTGACTACAGTGCTTATTTTATTTGCTGGGGGCATCTGTATCAGTCATGTTTTAGGGTTCTTAGGTGAAGACGTGTTCTTGACTGGGTACCAAAGGTCTAACCAGCTGGGAGAGTATCTGTGGGATGGAGCTGGGGACGAAAAATATGAACTCATGAAAAATGTGAAGTCATGGATTTCAATACTTGTAGATGTGTGTGTGTGTGAGTGTGTGTGTGTGTGTGTGTGTGTGTGTGTGTGTGTGTGTGTTATCTAGGTCTGTGTACTGACAGTCCTGGGCGCAATGATTTCCTGCTTAATAGAGAACACACAAAACTAGAGCTCTGGAAAAAATTTGGGAAATTCCCAGGCTGGGCTGTAGATAATAGCAGTCTCATTTGGAATATCTTGTGCCAGAGTAGAGAATTGTTCCAAGACTCATGAGGACTTATCAATGTACATGGAAGCCAGACTGAGGGAGCCAGATTACAGGGAACAATTTGAGAACCAAAACAAATAGTCCCACTAACAGAGAGCCTATTGAATAAAGTAAGATTTTTCAAGTTCATACCAATAGAACTACATGTAAATTAAAAGTTTGATGAGCAACCAGGCTATCTATGCATACTCAGATCTTCATAACAACTAAGTTCTCATTAACCATAAGGGACAGAAAAAGATTTTTTTCCAGTAAGAAACCCTCATCAACATTGCCATAATGAAGTATTCAAAGTGAGCATCTGTAGAGAGCAGTTGGAAAATCGTAAGTCAGTTCTGACATACTATTGCCAAAGACAAGTAACCTCAATCGTATAGCCACAACTGCTGAGGGACCCCAAATGGAACAACTGTCACATTCACAAATGTCAGGGCTGCAGAAGTCATGGAAAGCCAAAGAATCACGCCAGACGGAAGGAGGTGAAAGAGGCATAATGACTAAGTATAAATGTGGTCTGGAGTATATCTTTTTCTATAAAGGACACTTATTGAGACAATGGGTGAAATTTGAACTACACAGGGATCAAACAGCATCATGTTGCAATATTTTCTTTGCAGGTAGAATACACTGGAGACTGGTCAACAGCAAGGAACTCTGAAGACGACACACTCATAAATGGCTTTTTCCCTGTCCTTCTCCACCGCTCCCTTCTTCTTTATCCTCTGCTGCAGGGCTTGGAACCTGGGGCCTATGAAATGTCACATGTCCTGAGTTATAGCTCCACCCCTGTCCTTGCAAAAATAAAAATGAAGGGGCTAGAGAGATGGCTTAGCAGTTAAGAGCACTTGTTACTTTTCCCAAGGACTAGAGTTTGGTTCAAGCATCCATATTGGGTGGCTGACAACTGCCTGTGGATCTAGCTTCTGAGGATCTGACACCTCTGGCTTTCTCTGGCATGTGTATTCATCCCCACATGCAAACATAGCCACCTACACATAATTAAAAATAAAAAGTGTAAAAATAACACTTAAACAAACAAGCAAACAAAAATCTAAAACCAAGAGGCAAATGGGACAGAAATAAGAGTTTAGAAGGAGGATGGCAGGGGCTGCAGTAGTGTGGCTGACTTAGCTAGTTTCCTATCACTGTGACAAAATACCCTAACCAAAAGAGAGGTAGGAGAAAAGGGTTTATTTTATTTTCACTTCCACATCACAGTTTGTCCATGAGGGAAGTGAGACAGAAACTCAAGGCAGGAATCTGGAGGCAGGAACGGAAGTAGAGGCCATGGAGGAGTGCTGACTTGCTCAACCTGCTTTTTTATACACTCAGGATCACCAGTCCAGGGATGGCACCCCCTAGAGTTAGCAATGACCAGTTATGAAAATGTACCACAAACTTATTCACAAGCCAGTCTGGTGGGACAGTTTCTCAAATGAAGTTCCCCCTTCTCAAGTGATTACAGTGTAAGTCAAGTTTTTATAAAACTCACCGTTACAATGGCTACCATGGTTAAAGAGTCCTGCTTGTTGTTTGATTGGACCAGCGGTGGGCTTGGAGATGTGCAGCCTATCACAGAAAAGCTAGGACAGTGGGGAGGTAAAGGAAAGAATATTTTTTTAATGCTTTATCCCTTAATGTATTAAGCCCTAACTGGGACATTTAATTCCAATTTAACCATTGTTTAAATAGTAAGGATGAAACTTTGACCCATGTTGTAAAAACTGGACAAAATGCTCTCAGAGGTTAAGCAACTTGTTCTAAGCAATATAAGCTAGCAAGTGGAATCAAAATGTAAATGCCAGGGTGTGTGATCTCAAAGACAGTAAGAAGACAGAGAAATGGTACCGTCAAGCTAATAAAGACAGCTTAACCTTTGCTCCCAGACACTGAGAGGGAAAATGATTCTTTGCTGTCCAGATTGAGACCAGGATATGAATAATCTAAAGAAATGTCTCTGTTGAATTCCTGGGGAAACAGAAGAAGAAGTAACAGAAAAAAGATGGAGAAATACCTTCACTAACAAGTGAGAGGGAGCAAGAGTCCAAGGAATTTACAGAGGGCTTGGGGTATGACAACCAGACTTTTAGGGTAGCTTTAAACAATCCTCACTTCTGGGTTTGTGCATCTTGTGTGACACTCTTCCATGGAGTGAGTTGAGTGTATGGACTTGCTTGTGATAAGGTAATAAAACAACTTCGAAAATATCACTTTTGTAACGGATGTCATTACCAAAGAGGAGGAAGAAAGGAGGGAATGAAGGAAAAGAAAGAAGGAAGGAAAGAAAGAAGAACAAAAGAAAGAAAGACAGAAGAAAGAAAAGCACCTTCCGTTTTGCTAGCCTCTACTCTTGGCTATCTCTCCCTCTTAACAGGTGTGCTAGACAGGTCAACAAGCAAAGATCTGAGGGCTTCAGCTAACAGGCACTATGAATGCTATCCTTAGTCCAACAACCATCAATAAAGTGAGCCCTGCCCAAAGCTAGGCTGCTGCCCTTGAAAATGAATTCTGCCCCAGTGAAATGTTGATGAAGACTTGTTAGACATCCTAGGACAACACTTGGATAGTACCTACGAGAGAACTCAGCTAAACTGTGCTTAGCTTTCTAACCCTCAGAAGCTGAAAAAAGTATGTGTTGCTTCAGGGAGCCAGGTCATGGGATAGACTCTTATTTTCAGTCTTTAAGGACTCCACTGTTGTACATTCATTTGTTACTATTTACTTATACCTCTCAAATCAGTCCTCACGGTACTTTCACAGTACCATGATGATGTGTACAGAGTAGCGACAAATTTGCATTCCTAAGATAGGAACTCCAGCTACAGTTGAACAGGTGGTTATGCCTTTGCTTCAGCTTGCATACTATAAAAGTGTCCTCTCCTATGTTTTTCCTTCTGTCCTTTTTGTTGATTTCACTGTTTGGGATGACTACCAAGTGTAGTGACTACCTTAATACTTTTAAATGCACAAGGGCTATAATGTGTTGTCTTTTGCTATTACGTTGTTTTGATGTTAGGAATCATATCTGGGGTCCCCATCCCTATGACTTGTGTTGTGGAGAGATTACATGTCCAGAGGAGCTTTGTTCCGACATGGGAACTATTCAAGCTGTTGGCTACGAACTCAGTAAAAACATATTAAATAGGTGCTTTTTAACACACACACACACACACACACACACACACAGACACACCCCTGTGTGTTGGTCAGTTGATGAAAATGAAACAATGAGAGGTTTCTATCCACTCATCCCTGTACCTCTTCAGAGAGCCAACAACAACTTGGCAAAGGCAATCATTGAACATGACAGACAACTGGAAAATTCATTTCATCAACTTAAAAGGGAAGAATTTCAAAAGGAAATCAAGGCCAAGTGTCTAGGGCTGTATGTTCCTCTCTAGAGAAAAGACTGCAGAAACGGGGGGAAACAATTATTTCTGTCAAAACAGTTATATACTTAAAACAATTTATGGTTAAAGAAATTATTTTAGGGGCTGGCAGAATGGCTCCCCTCTAAGAGCTCTTACTGCTCTTGCAAAGTTCCTAAGTTTGATTTCCAACGCCCATGCAAGTTGGCTCACAGCTGCCCGTAACTCCAATTCCAGGGAGTCCAATACCTACTTTGGCATCCTTAGGCACAGGTGCACACAGAGAGAGGCAGGCAGGCAGGCAGGCAGGCAGACAGACACACAGACACAGACAGACAGACAGACAGACAGACAGACACATAGAGGGACAAATGCATGCAAATGAGAAAAGATCTTTTGGGGTAAATGTGAATGATGTTGCCGAATCAGCTCCGTGAAGCAACTCCCACTCTGTAACGCCCAACGCTGTGCAAGGTTGAAGGTCATCAACTGAACCAAAGACTTCTTGCCTGTCTAGAATGATGACATGGGGCGGCTCCTGGCAAGGCTTCTGCACACTGACTCAGCCAACACAGGGAAAAGGCACAGGAGACGACACAAAGCCTAACAGTCCTTTGGAGACACAGTTTGCACAGGCACAGCTTTTCCATGACCTCCCCTGAAAGGCCTGGCATTGATGGCTGAAAGTCTTAAGTTGTCCTTACTTGTACATTTTAGACTTAATTCCATATGACTCCTTTTTATTTGAGTTATTAATTAGGCTCGCCATCTTATCCCTCATCACTTCTAAGAGTGTGCTTGAAAACACATGGCTTTGCATAATGCCTGTCTTTGTTTAGCATGTGTGTTTGGAGAGCATTTTTTTTTCTTTTCCACCTCTGCCTTGTGACCTAAGTGTTCCTCTGAATGTGTAGCTTGTTGTCCCTTACAGCTGGGCCATGCTGGACACTGTGCACCCACCTCATTCTACCCAGTTCACCCCACCCCTCCATCCCTACCACCTTAGGCTACAGCAGCAAAATGACCCTAATCATCCATGCTACCACAGTCTGCGATGATCTCAGCCTTGTCTTTACTTTTTCCATTCCTTGATCTTTATAGCCACCAGAACTCATCCTTAGGTTCTCAGTTATTTCTGAGTTACGGGCAGCTGTGAGCCAACTTGCATAGGTGCTGGAAATCAAACTTAGGATCTTTGCAAGAGCCATAAGAACTCTTAGGACTGAGCCATTCTTCCAGCCCCTAAAATAACATTTTTAACCATAATTTTTTAAAAGTATATAACTGTTTTGGTAGAAATAAATGCTCACTTTTTGTTAGTGTATTTGTTTATTCAGTGTGTGATGCTGTGCTAGATGATGCTGGGGAATGGAACCTAGTGTGCATGGTAGGTAAGCACACTACCAGGTGAGCTACTATAATCTGAGCTTCCAACAACTATTTAGTTAAAAAAAAAATACAGTGATGGTTTCCAATTCTGTTTTTGCCTAAAGACTATGAAAGTTCAACAAAGACTCCAGAAAACAAAAAGAGAAAGAAAGACAATTGAGGTTGAAATGACACCCTCCTGTGTGTACATGCGTGTATGTGCATATGGATGCATGTTCATGTGTGTGTGCATGTATGCATGTGTCTGTGTATGTGTATATGTGTGTGTGTGTGTGTGTGTGTGTGCGCGCGCATACATGTGTGTTTTGCTGGGGATCAGATACAGAACCTTGCTCATTCCAAGTGCATGTTTCACCACTGAACTCTATCCCCAGCCCTTAGAATGCTTTACTTTAAAAGTAAATATGTCACAAAAGGGCAAGTGACAGAAAAAGTCACAAAGTAACCACAAAATGAGGGGATACTTCCAAAGAGTAAATGGTCCATTTTAAAAGTACAGTGCAAAAGCCTCCAAGACATGAAAGGTAAAACTAGACAGAAAACAATAGGGTTTAGATGGCCGGGAAAGTTAAATGCACACTGCTTTTAGCCTATGACAAGTGCCCAGCATATCATGTTCCTGTTAAGGGAAGCCACAGAGAGTTTCACTGAGTTGAAAAAGGAAACCACAATGTGTGGAATCTATTTTTATTTCTGAGTTACACAGTAAGGGTATAGAGATACATTGTGTTCTTACATATTTTCATATTTTTAATCCATACTATCCCAGTAGAATTTATTTCTTTACCAAAACGAATCTAATATATACTTTATTCTGAGCAATCTGATACATGTAGAAAACTCTTTAGATATAGAAAAGGTTAGTTTGTGCATACCTACATATTCCTAAAGTAGCAGATGACTGGGGCATATTGATAAGACAAGAGTTGTGCAGGACCTTAAAGGAACTCTCAAAATTACACCCTAAGAATGTACACTAGGGAGGGTGGCCTCCTTGCTTATCTGTATGCCCTAGGGAGGAACCTTATAGAACACAGTATGGCTTCAATAGGAACTTTGGGGTCTTCCTCCACCCTCAGTCGTTCTCACTCTTCAACAACTACCTTCTGTGAAGGATTTTGTTCCACCCTTAGTCAAAACCCAGCTAAGTACAAGCTGGAACTCTGAGGCAAAAACCACCTCGGCCCCAACGACCCCTTGGTGTTCCCTTAACTACAAATCTACAGGAAAAAGTGCAAAGCAGATCCTGCCAGTCCAGACCAAAGCAAGGATGCCCAGGGTGCAGGCGCTAGAGCTGAGCAGCATGAGAGTTGCATCTACCTGTTTATGTGCTGTTTTCCCAGGATTCAATAGGAGCCTATTCATTGGATGAACATGATAGCTTTTCTCTAGCACGTGCAATTAAACTAACTTGCCTTTTGAAGATTGTAAGATAACATGTTCTTAAGTATTGTAATGGTATTACAGCCCATGGGATATTCCAAACATCACTGATGTGAAACCACTCACACTAAATTTACTATGTCATGCCACATGAGTGAGTCATTTTTCATACACAGACTCAAAGAAAATGTGAATGGCGTGCCTGTTTGCCTGTTGCCATATCTGGTTGGTTGTGAAAAACACACTTTCTTAACAGTCTCATGTCTACAGATTTGCTGAGCTGAACTCTGCAGTTCTTACAATGTCATAGGTTTAACATGGCTAGGGCAACTGTGTAATTCATCTTCCAAAGTGGAACATGAGGGAGTTAATATGCTAAGTAGGTGAGCAAATCAGGATATTGGGTAACTATACTCATATCACCATGATGTTTGGGATGGGCTTCCAAAGGTCAGGGCAGGCTGTGGGCACCTAGATGACTCTGGGCTTTTTCTATCAAATTAAAAAAAAAAAAAATGGAAAGGAGATTGAAAAAAAGACAAAGGTCAAAAGTTATAGTAAGTTGAAAGGGATCAATGGGTAAAAGTAAATAGTGGAGCCTTATGTGTATGTTGGGTGAGCTTGTATGCAAGACAGACTGGAAACGGAGATGAAGCAGATAAAGCCAGAGGAACCCTGGCACCTGGGCTAAGCGGCCTCCCTGCTGAGGAGACGTCTTCAGGGCTCAGAGTGTCTACAGCTCTCCTCAACAAAGCCACTAGGCATTGGCTGTCTCAACTCTGTGCCTGCCAGCTTCTGGGTACCAGATGACCTTGAAAAACAGTTCTAAAGAGTTTTCGGACATTTTCAGTTTGAGTCCGGTGATTCCATGCTTTAAGAGAGCCACACTTTTGCGAGAAGGACCCATTGCTTTTCTCAGTAGGCCACGACTGATGTTTCACTTTCTGTAAATGCCGAAATCTTCTTTACAAGTTCAGACACGGTGGTGCGAGCCTATAATATCGGCACTTGGGAGGCTGAGGCAGGAGGATCGCCACAAGTTTGAGGCCGGCTTGGTCTACATAGTGAGTTCCAGGCCAATTAGGGCTACAAGGTGAGATTCTGTCTTGAAAGAAAAAAAAAATTTTTTTTTGACAAAACCAAATGAGATTACAGCCACCTCTGTACACTGCGTTGGAGAAAGTATTTAAATAAATAAATAAAGCACAGAGGCCAGGGTGGGAATGGATATTTGGTATTGTAGGCGTCAGCACACTTTGTTTTTCTCCTTACAAAGATAGTGTTTTGGCTTTGTAGAGAACTGTCTATTGTCACTATTGAGTTCTGGAGAAGAAGGTGTAAAAAAATGCTTCAGACACTTAAGTAATAATTTTTGTTTTCAGCTGTAAGTGTGGAAGCCAGCTTTTCTTGTCCTGCAGCCCTAGCCTTGGTACAGTTTGCCAACCTCTGCTAGAGAGCCACAGATTAGAAATTGCTGTGACAATGAAAGGGGTTCATAAAGACAAGAAACGAGCTATTTCGTAAAGGCTAGTGTATACTTGCATTTAATTTTAAACTTCTTAAAGCAGATTGCTTTTGCAATGCATCTGAGTGTTAATTTTGGATGATGCAATGTTACCCAATAATTTCTGAGTGGGCCACCTCGGAGTTGGCACACAGTGTAAAGGTTGGAGCCTGTTCTGTGGTCTGAAGCATAGCTCATCTTTAAGTTTCAAAATACACAGTTCTTCAATGATCATTAGGGAATGGTGTTGTAAAAGAGCAATTTACATATAGAAATATCAAGTAAAGCTTATATGGGCTAGAAAGCCCTGGTTCCTTTTGAAAAATGGAAAGATGATGAATGTGGACAGATGCCTAGCTGATGAGGATTTTATATCTGTCTGTCTGTCCTATTCAGGGTCAGCATTTCATAGACAGAGTTCCAGAGAGCCATGTTTCTGGGACAAGGCAAGCCCTGTGCATCTTGAATCTAGAGGAAGCTCTATGGGGAAATTCAGTCAGTCTACAGAAATGTATCCACGTCCATCTAACAGCAGAATTAGGCTACACTTTTGGTAAACACCAGTCTAAGGAACCAAGTCCTACTGGACCAAGGATCAGCATAATAGTAAAGCGGAAGGTCCTATTTTCTTGCTAAGGTTCAACTAAAATCATTGAGGCACATAATTGGCAAAATAGGAAAATACACAACATTTCATAAGATATGTTAACAGTAAACAAGTTCTCTTCCCATTTTCCCTTCCTTGTAAATTTCCAATGGCACCAGGTGGTGCAAAGTGGAGATGTCGCCATCCCTGTGGCTTCCAGGTAGGTACGTCCCAGCAAAATCACGAAGCAAAAGCGAGTCTCCTCCAGCAGGGCCAGCTATGGCTTTTCTTTCAGCTTCATGTCAATGCTGGGTTGAAGCGGGAGAGGAGGGAACAGAAAACACACCAATGAGGAACAATCAATTCAGGTGTTACTTGTTTGTATCTTTCTTCAAATAATTTGAAGAAATTGCCTAAGCTTTTTAAGCTATAAAATAATCTGCCAGTTGTTAAGTTTTTCTAGAAAGTATCGAGTCTGGAGGCTGAAGGGATGGCTGCTCTTCCAGAGGACCTGGGTTCGATTCCTAGAATTCACATGGAAATTTACAACTGTTTATAACTCGGGACATTTGACACCCTCTGCTAGCCCCTGTGGGCATCAGGCATGCACACAGTGTACAGACATACATGCAAGCAAAATACCCATACACATATAAATAAATAGGTAAATAGATAAATATTTTAAAAATAAAAATATTGGCTCTGTTTCTTTTCTTTTTTTTTTTTTTACAACATTGCTTCTGGAAGCATTTTATACTTTTTCAAAAGGACCCAGGAATGAAAGGCACACATTAAGCTTCAAACCAAAAGTGAAACCAGATGAAGAATGTCACTATGCCTTCCTATTTTGAGTGACCACTTTTCGTTCTCATGATGGCCAGTTTTTGGCATCCACTTGGCTGAGGGGATGGTACGGCACCGCTTCTGGGTGCGTCTGTGAAGATGTCTGCCATGGAGTCTGGGCTGGGTGATGAAGACCCATCTTGAATGAGTGGCAATGTCTACCAGACTGGGTGCCAGATGGAATGGAAAGCAGAAGAAGCCAGACAGAGCCTGCTGTCCATTCACACTTCCCCTTCCTGGTCAGTAGTCTGTTCCCCTGCAGGTCCTTGTGGACCTCAGACTCTAGGTTCTTTCACCTTTGAATGAGGGCTCATGCTTGCTAGAGAGCCGTCATCCCTGAGTTGGGTCTGCATACTGTCTCTGGGGTATCCGAGCAGCAACTAGCTTTCTTGGCTCTCTTAATTCCTCTCTAACGCGGGATAAGCATCATCTTGGGTACACACACAGATACACAGGGAGAGAACGGGAGCCAGTGAGCAGTTGAAGAAGGGACTGCAGTCAGGATACAAAGAGGACCCAGGAGCATGAAAGCAGCATGTCAGGAAGTCTGGATTTCTCTCTGCCCCGCTGACACATCAGTCCTCCTGGGGTGGACTGTCCTGTGGTCCATGTGGCAAGCAAGTCCCTTCTAGTAACTTTGCAGACAAAGCCACATGTATCCTAGAGCACCTGCTAGTCTAGGGCACACAAGTGAAGTGTTTTTCCTTTGGGAGTCCCTTAGCAGCCTCAGCAGTGTGTATCTGTGCTCGCTTGCTCATGTGACTCACATCCTACAAGCTCCCATTTCTGAACTGTATCCCGTGGAGATAGGTCGGCACAGCCTATCTGACCACTAGTGAAGGAGTAGATCTACCCTGGCAATAATGAGAGTTTGAAGAGGCTGCTGTGACAGCTCCAAGGGGACCAGACCAGACCCTGGGTAACTTATTTCTTGTGCCTACAAGGATCTGACTTAACTATCTGCAAGTCTTTGTTGGATGGTGTCTTCTTTCATTTACTGGACTCTCGTATCTGTTTCTAACATACTCTTACAAAGCAGGACAGTTAAAGAATGCATATAGTTCTAAGATGGTCTATGATGTACTTAGAAGTCAGTTCTAGGTCTGAGTTGGTAGCGGCAATCTAGGCCTTTGACAATACCTGATCTTGACACACTAGAATATACATCTCAACACTTTTTTGTTGTTGTTGTTCTGACTTCTTTGTAAAAATTTTTTTTTGGGGGGGGTTAAATAATTGCTTTTTATTTAAACCAAATAGCTGAAAGACTAAAACCTGCTTACCCAGAGACCCCAGAGTATAGAAAGAGCAACTGTGGACAACTTCCTGATAAGCTGGTACAGGAAACCACTCTGCAGACTGCTTTTAAGACAATGGTTACCTTGTGGGGTTAATGAAGGCACTGATGATACTTCTAATTCATCTTCACCACATAGAACCATTGACCATCTCATTTAAAAATACATTACAAATGGAGACAGTCCTGCTTTAACGTTGTGATATCGATGAATAAAACCCAACCCTATAAAGTAAGGGTGAAAAGCACTGAAGGTCATTTCCTAACAAGGTCCCTTTGGAGAATGACACTGATGGCAACTTAACTGAAAGTAGGTGGGGCATCCCTCCTGCCTGGAAAGATGAGTTTAGCTGTCTACAACAGATCTGGCCCTGTACAGAGTGACCTTTGGTTCAGTGACAGGCTGGTCTCACTTCTTGCATGCACTAAATGAGGTTCCTTATAAGGCAAGTGGCAATCCTGTTTTATAGCAGTTAAAAACACTAGAGGAGAAGTGGCAAGGCAGGCAAAGTGTTCCTTCTGTCTGTAGAGAACGGGAGGCCATGATAGGACCCTTATATCTCCCTTCATTCTTAGCTGGACAGAGCTTACTTGAAAAGGCCTGTGCCTGATTTGCAGTTCATCCCTTCAGTCCTAGCGGCCGGTGTAAAATGCTTCCATGTAGGTAGGATCTTCCAACTCCCCAGAAGCCCAGAGGTGAAAAAAAAAAAAAAAAAAAAAAAAGCTAAAGCAAGCAAAGCAAACAAAGAAATACAGGTCTGAAGGTCAAGGGAGAGAATTTTTGCTCACTCTAGTTCCCTGGATCTCATTCTGATGCTTAGGAAGATGATATGCCTGGTAGGTGCTCAGGAAAGACAGGAAGAAGAAAAGGGAAACTTCTAGGGGATATGTTCTTCTAAGAATGGGAAGTAACATCAGCGGTTGGCAGCATTGCTCCCTCCCTCCCACCCAGCCCTGCAAGGAGCCCACACAGGAATTGATGCATTGCCCTGTACACCAACCCAAAAGCCCTCTCACCAATAGCAAACAGACAAACAAGGCAGGCAGAGGACTGGGTAAGCCCCAAGATGTAGCAGCAACAGGCCAATGATGGGCAAGCTGAACTGTGAGTGTTGTTCGTGTCAAGGGGCATTGCAATGGGAGGGAATGTTCTGTATTGGAAAGATAGATTACAGTGGACTGAGAGACTGAGATATGTTTGCTTTGCAAAAACATCTTTGCTTGAAGCAACTGGTGCTGTCATCTCCAAAGTTTGGACGAGAGTGACCTTTAGGAAAAAGCTACATGATTCAGAATGTCCCTGTCCAACATTCATCCTGTCCTTTGTTCCTTTCTTAAAGTTGGGACTCAGTGTTTTGTCTCTAAACTTCCTTTAAGCTGTAAGGTCAACAAGGCAGCTGCAGACACTGTGTTGATTTTCCAACTTCTCTTTGGACCCAGAGGAGACAGTGATAAGGGAAATATGTTTAAGTTGATCTTTGGTTGTCTTGGTCCCTGGCAACAAGGATACTCCTAATTCGAGCCAAATTAAGATCTGTTTGTTAGACATCCAAACAGACATGGCCAGTCTCATGTGAACAGTTTCTATCCTTTGTTAGATGAGAATCAGCAACCATTTCCATACAATCTCCCTCTGATTTGAAAGCCACAAACTCTGAATCTGCAAGGTCAAGATTCGAACCTCACCTTATACCCCTGACCCCCTATTTAATGGCTGCAAAATATTGGCTAGTCACATGGTTTATCCACAGTTCCTTTTTCTCTTCTGTAAAATGCACCCCATATGATTATTCTAGGATGAAGATTGGATACTGAGTCCGACTTCTGACAGAGTCTGACACAGGCTAAGAACTCCATGCATGTTTAATTTCTATTTTTTTT
Organism: Montemys delectorum; assembly: GCA_019843815.1. NCBI lineage: Eukaryota > Metazoa > Chordata > Mammalia > Rodentia > Muridae > Montemys > Montemys delectorum. Next base: position 27,006 of record JADRCD010218018.1, on the reverse strand, counting down.
TTTTTTACAGGACAGCAATATCCAACTATATAATTCCAGAAGTCCCAGGCAGGCACAACTGCCTCTTAGAATTTACAAAGCAAAGATATTTCTCCACTAGTCACTAAAATATTAAATTTACACAGAAGGTTTAGCTTGCTCTAACTGTGATGGGTGATGTAATTCTGAAAGCCGGTTTGTGTTCCTCTTGCCCTAATGTTCGTACAACTGGCCCCAAAATTCCTTTGCTCATGTTTGGATTTAAACAGTGGAACATAAGGTAAAACATTCTGTTGTCCTTTGTGATGATCACTAAGACAACAGTAGCTGGCAAATGTCTTTGTCAATTGGTTGTTTCAGGATCAGAGCCTATGAAAGCTGAACATCTCGTCAAGTTTACCCAATCCTGGAAGCATCAGTTTTCTTTGAGCCCAGCCATACAATACTACATGTAAGCATATAGCTGTTATTGATGGTGAATTCTTACTCCTTCTCCATAGAAGTCATTTCTGGATCATTGTAAAGGCAGCTAGTTCTGAGTGCAGGGGAGAACAAACAAACAAACAGGAAGTAGTTAACATTTTCTCATTCTTACTGCTATGTCAGCATTTCTGGCTGGAGCATTTGAAACTGTTTAATCTGGTAACATTTGCTACTCCTACAATCCCAAATCTATACCAGAACAAATGATGTTACTAACAAATGATGCTATTTTAGCATCACGTCTGAGATAGAGTCATTAACTGAGATATAAAAATATCAATAATAACAATAATAATAATAATAATAATAATAATAATATAAAACTTCAAAAACCTCCAGTGGTTATCTGTCCAAGTCACCTTTTCTTACTTTTCAAATCTGTTCTTATGCACTGAAGATAAATATTGAAAAAAATTTACATAGCTCAAATAATAAAAAAATATTTTAGACATAAAGGAAAACCTTTTAAGCATCTGAATTTTGTCTAGACACCACACAGTCAGACTTCAGTTTTCACAAGAATGATGGTTTACAACAGTATGGAAAGACTATCTGGGTCAGCTCTGCTTAACGTCAGTCTAGGAGAGGGGCAGGGCACTCACCACTAGTGGGGGCAGGGCTAGCAGTGCTCAGGGGAAGGCATTAGTTTTAATCCTACCTAAGCAAGACAGGTCTAGGAAGAGAAGTGTAGCCATATCAAACGGTAAAATCAAAGTTTTTAATGGTGCACATGTCTTTGTGTAACTTAGCTGTTCACGAGATCCATAACATCAGTGTGCTAACTATGCTTACATATTTCAAATTCACCTTATATCAATTCCTAATATTTAGTACATTTCAGCTTTTACTTTTTACTCCTCTCGTAAGTTTTCCCCCCAATGATAAAAATGATTTAAAAGAGTCTATGATTCTTTTCATTTATTTTTTTTTAAAAAAATAAACTTATGTGTATGGCTGTTTTGCATGCATGTATTTATGTGAATGGCTTGTGTGCCTGGTGCCTGCAGAGGTCAGAAGATGGAGTTGGACACTGCTGAGCAGCCATATGGTTTGGGGCATATCAGATCCTTCCAAGCCAGGTTCTCCCCAAGTGCAGCAGGTGCTCTTAACTGCTGAGCCACAACTCCAGTCAAACTAATCCTTTTTAAATGCAAGAGTTTCTTTTCCACTGAGTCTATCTGAACAAGCTAATTTATACATTTGCATGAGGGTTTTCCACTAATTCAGTATTCTCCTGAAAATATCAGGGGGCTGTTTCCCTTGATAGGCATTGCAGCCTCCCCCCTCCCTTCCTTTCCTCACCCTGCTGGTGGTCTGGTATTTTTATGGAGAGAATTTGGCAAGCCTAGACAACAAGGGCAGAGAGCTTGCAAAAGCCAGCAAAGCTGGAGCAGAACGAAGAAAGGGAAATCTTCCAAGCCTAGGCTTTCTCCTTTGTAACTTTAGGTGATCTCTCAACAGAGAACAGTGATTTGCAGGTGTTTAAATGCTACCCCTGAAGGGGCAGCAGATGGATTCTTCCTCATTTGCAAACTAAGAATGGGTTTGTATATAGCACAGACCCTTCAAAAGTATTTCCTACTTCTGTGGGGGTATAAGGTTAGAATGAAAGCTGTCTGGAAGAGCCAGTTCTATGGAGGTCAAGGAAGGGTGGTGAGCAACTTGAGGGGTGCTGTACCACATGTACAACATGGTGGGAGGGAGAGGTTTTAAAATACTGTAGGGATGGAGAAAAGCAATGCCGATGGAGCCTCTGTTCTTTGATATATACTATCTGACTATATGACTCGGGTAAGAGAAGTCCAAAGTTTTCTAACAAAGCCACGAGGACAGACACATTAACAGAAAAACCTCAGGATAGCTAGCTTCCAATTTTAGATAAACAGGGATAACTAATTTTTTTTTTTTTTTTGAGCTAACACTCATACAGAGTCTGCCCCAGGATTTAGGAATTGCATCCAAGGTTAAAACATAGTAAAGGAGGTCCATTGGGCACCAATATGGTTGGCATTTCAAGCCTCTGTGGGACCAGGTGTGGTGGCACATGCCTTTAATCCCAGTACTTGGGAGGCAGAGGCAAGTGGACATCTGTGAGTAGTCTACTAAGCAAGATGCAGGCTAGTGAAGGCTACAATAGGGAGACAGTGTCGCAGAAACAACAACAAGAAGAAAAATACTGAAAACCAACCCCCTGTAGGGTCAACAGAGCTCAGTTCATTTTCTTTATATACACTCAAAGGTGTAAAGACTTCTGAATTTCATAATCAAAAAGAATAGAATGAGTTGGGGTTGGATTCTTCTGGCAAATGGCTTACCGAATGAATCTGCACCAAGACTGCTAAGATCTAGTGATTTTAATTCAGGCATTTTAAATGTAAAAGATTCAGATTTTAGGCAAATAATTCTGTAGGTCACCAGCAACAAAAATATACAGCACCCCCTGCCAAATGGCTAAATGGGTTAATGAGGAAGCGTTTGTGACACATGGGATAAATTCAGTACTTACCATTTATTTAGAATTGTTAACTGCTATGAACACTGTTCAGAATTTTTGCTTTCGTTGTAAAAATTAATAATATAAGAAACACTTAAAGGGAAGTTTAATGCACTCAATATGGCAGGCTTTCCGGATAGCAGTTGTATATATTTAATAATGTCAGGAGATTTCTTTGTAGCCTTGGACATGAACAAAGAACATGACTTGAGACTCTATCCAATGAGCTCAGGCCGACATTCTAGGGCTGTCTCTCAGTACCAAAGGGCAGAGGTTAGCTTGTAGATTTATGTCCTGCAACCATCTCTGTCCGGTGGAAAGATAACCTGATGTTAGATTATTGTCCTACTAAACATTAACCAACTTGATATCTAAATCAACTATCTTATCCCAACAGCCTTTTGTAAATTCCCTATATCTAAAATCTGCAACTGTACTTTCTGTAGATTCAGTTACAAGCAGTCAAACATGCTTTAAAAATAGTAAATGGAAAACTGGAGAAATAAATCACTCATAAATCTTAAGTAACTTCTGGCATAGTATGTTACCTACGGTGAATCACAGGAAAACGGACAGTGTATCCAGGAGCTGGAACCATATGTGGGCTCAGGTATCCGTGTGGTGCCGTGTGGTGCCTTGGGATGAGGCAAGAAGTGATGGCTACAGTAACAGCTTAAATTCTCCCCAAGTTCATGGCAACTCTTTACTGGTTTCCTCACTAAATAATTCATCAAACAACATCATTTAGCATGTGTTCATTTTATGTTTCTTGACAGTGTATCTTTGCCTTTTTCCAGGATCATGCTTCAACAAGGCTGAGCAGTGTTCAGCCCCAATGAAAACTGCATTATTAAAAACAAACAACAACAATAACAAAATCTAAACCCAGCAATTGTTGATTTTTACTATTATTTTATACGTGTGATGTTTTGTTTGCACACATGTCTGTGCACTATGTACATGTAGTGCTTGCAAAGACCAGAAATCGATTTAGGATTCCTTAGCCCTGGAGTTATAGACAGTTGTAAGCCATCATGTGAGAATAGAACCCTGGTCCTATACAGGAACAGTCAATGCTAATAACAGTTGAGCCATCTCTCTAGCCTCAGAGTGTTATTTAAATCTTGGAAGGCTGTAAAACTAATTCTGCACAAATCTCTCCAATTTTTACTTGCTACTGTCTCTCTTCATGATATGAACTGGTGTGATTCTGTTGCCTTGATATATTTAAAAGTCATATAGACACAACACTCTATGTAACAGTGTCTGTGATGTGCAGTGATATCCAGAATTTCAGATACATTGAAACAGTGACAAATTAAACAGTGACAAATGCTTTCCTCAAGGTAACCAGGATTATGGGAAAATAGATTATAATGAAAACATCAATGAATGCATTGGCCACGGGAGAAAGGGAATCTTCAAGGTGCAGCCCTATTATCAGGGCACAAGAAGAAAACACCAGGCATGCAGATCCTCCCAGTCATTCCAGAAACACAAGCCAACATCACACCAGCCGCGAAATGAAAACCCAAGTCTTACTTAGCCGCTTCTGATGCTTCCCTCAGTTCTTCATCCAGTCTGCACGAGCAGAAATGATTGATGGAGAAAAGGAAGAAACACACACACACACAAACAAGAGCAAGCAGAGCGTGAGCAAGGCAGAGCCAAATGTATGTGGTGCGTATCCGCTTTTCTTTTTCATAACTGTCTGCCGGCGCGTGGAGACACACTCGGCTACACAGGCTGCTATTCCTTCCTGTTGGCAGTCATGTCTGTTTACTTTGAGAATCCCTTCATAAAGGTGATAGAGATGTCGCAAGGGGTTGGGCAACATGCTGGCTAAATAAAGCTCAGAACATTCACATCAGTGTGCTGGGTATAGTTAGCTTGCAGCCTGGGCCAAGTCAGGGGTGTATCTGGTTTAGTAGGTTTCAGTTGCAAATCAGGTTGACCTCAACAGCTTTATACACAGGACAAAGACTTTGAGGAGAACACAAAGGACTGATAAACAGACTCTTCCTCCAGCAGCGTGTTGAGGTCACCCACCAAAACAAGACTGGAGTATACACACAGGGGGTCCAGCGTGAATACAGATCTCCAGATTTTTACCTCACACTTCTCTTAAAAGATTTCTCTTCATCGTACCTTACAAGATAAGAAATGGATGCCATGAGGACAGCGGGGAACAGTGGGGAAATGACAAGTAAAAGCTTTCAACAGTCAGAACACAAGAGAAAGCGCTTACTCAGACATCGACGACGACTGGCTATGGAGAGAAAGCTTATTTATGTTAGGCACAATGGTCCATTTACAAGTCATAAATATACAGTCAATTCTTACTATTTCTAGAGGTCATATTTGCAAATTTGCCTGTTCACCAAGACATCTGAAATTTCTAAAGTCAATGGTCAGTGCTTTTGGCCATTTGTGGACACAGACAAGGAGACAAAAATTCTTGCCCCGTGTGCACAGCATTGGCAGAAGTCTAGCAGGATGAGGCGGTGCCTTCCTGTCTCATACAGTTTCTTTGCTAAATGTTTCCCACATTTTTGTGCTTTTGGCTGGTGATCGTGCTATTTAAAATAGTGGCCAATCATGTTACACAACATTGCCTACTGCTTGTAGGCACAACAAAGCCAGTGTACCTCACAGAGAACACGTGTGGCCCATAAGATTGTTTTAAGTACAAGTTGTAGTACCGGGCCTTGAGTACAAAATTTTGGTTTGCTTGGGTTGTTTGGGGAAAGGGTCTTTCTGTGTAGCTCAGGCTGGCCTCAGGCTTGGGGTCCTTCTGTTCCAGTCTTCTCAGTGCTGTGATTACACATGGTTGCCACCACACCTAGCCAAGTAAAGGGTTGCTACTCACTAATCAACACGATGTGTATACACTAAGAAGCTTTCTCAGACAGAGACACACATGAGCCAAGGTTATATACTGATGGGTGATGAAAACATTGCAACCAGAGATGGACAGGACCACAGAAATCAAAGGATTTCTCTCAGGAATAATAGCCCAGTGTTCACTGAGTGTCTACACTGACTCTATTGACTACAACCATTCCCTAGCTAATAACAGCCAACTGTCATCAATGAATAGAAACTTCCTTTCATCCCATGTATGCCAGGCTCCACCCAGCTGAATTCTGGTCTTGGGACTGCTTGGGATCAGATGCTTTGAATGTTACTCAGTAAAAGAAAATAGTTCTGGCTGTGTTGATTTGAAAATTGCACAATGTGAAAAAGGAAGCAATGGGGGGTTAGTAAAGGACATGGCAGAAAAGATACCTCGAGATGTGTGATAAGGGCAGGAGGAAACAGAGATGACATGGAGGGGGGGACCCACAGTGCTAGGTTCTTCCTTCAGAAAACAAGTCTTTCTAAATGGAATTTTTCCCCTTGAAGCAGCATTTCCAAAACGCACCCCTTGAGAGTACATGGAAGGAGCCTGGCCATATCTAGCTTCTCAACTGAACCCCTCCCCAGACCCCCAGTAAGTCGCCACAATAAGTCGCCAAAGCAACTCAATTTATAGGTCGTAGTGGCTCTCAGCTTACTGGTCTCGTTTAATCCTCAGGCCCATCCACACTCTGAGAATTACTTCCCCATTTTACAGATGTGAACATTCAACCTGGGAGGATTTTTATAGGGTGCCTGAAGTCTCAGACATTGAGAAGTGGGAGGGAGGGTTCACATTGACATGCCTCCGAAGCCCATCCCCGCTTTCCATCCCGTTGTCTCTGACACACCATGGAAGCCCTGCTGCTTTTCTGCAAAATGGCCAATGTTCACTCCCTGAGTAAGAGAGAATGTCCTTGTCATCTTTTGCAAAGGTACAGTAGTACAGGAGGTGCTCAAAAATTATGAGAATAGGAGACAGAATCTTGTCGGACACTTTTAGGAGTAGCTCCTCAAAAAGGATCAGGTCTGATTTTTGTCCCTGGATTGAAGCTAGAAATGCAAGTGTGTTTGGGATATATTGTCCTGGTCTGGTTTCTTGTTATCTTTTTTTCTTTTACATAGCCAGGAATACTTTCGTCTGGAAGCTATATATGAGGCTGTGACAGAAACTGAGGTACATAAATACATGGTACATGGGATAACTGCACTGATCAGATCCCCTACGATCCCGATCTGGTCCCATGTCTCAATCTAGAAAAGATGTATTAACCCCTAGATAGGGACATTTGATGGCGCCCTTTCCTTGAGACCTGCTTTTACTATACAGGAACTCTGTTGGTATCTTGTCTATAAACTAAATTCCATTTTAAAACTCATCCTAGGAAATGCATTCTTTGAGTCTGTGGGATAAAGGAACCAGAAATCACTGGGCTGTCGTCACTTTTGGCTATTAATTTTCTGGGACACTAGGCACCATCCCACCGGCAGCTGCTCACCTAAGCCTCGCTTGCTCCCAGGAACCCCCACTGGCTCTATATCATCATTATTTTACAAAGGAAGAGTAGGTTTGGGAGATAGGGCGCAGCTTATGGCACACCGGCCAGAGCTGGAGGGTGCACTGGTGTGAGGCTTTGGTGAAGCTCCTGAGGACTGGAGCCCTGGTTAGGATCTCATCAGTACTGCTTGGCTAAGCTGAGTTGCCTGACTCCAATAAGTCTATCAGTAGCCAGTGTTAGGGCCTGATTGGCTGATGGAGGGAAATCAAATACATCTATTTGTGAGCTCTTGGGCTTAGGGTGGCACTTGAAGAAAGATGAAGACCCTACTAGAAAATCATGTGGACATTTGGTGACAGGCTAATTTGGATTTGAACTTTGGTCGCATCCCTGCCTGGTCCCTCTTCTTACTTCCATAAGTAACTTCTTACTAACTTACCTACCTGGCATCTGTAAAATGGGGTTTAATTAAGTGAGGTGCAAAACACAGCTCTCCTGTGTTCCGGGGGGAATGGTAATGGTGAATGAGAAGACCCCAGCTTCTATGTGTGTGCTACTGAGATATTTAGGAGGCTTCATCAAAAGGTCCATTTTGCCATCTATTGTCTTGAGGGAGATACAGAACACTTGTCTTTTTTCTTAGAGCCCGTGAGCAAGTCCCTTTCAAGTCCAATGAAACAAGAACAGGTTAATGAGCCACATCAAGAGACAAAAGCAGGACAAGACCCACAGAAAATTAATGGTTCTTTGCAACATTGTATCAAGAAGGAATGTCCATTCTCTAACATTCTATTAGTTAGCTTTTATTACTACTTTCAGACATGATCTTCACACCCACAGTATGTGAGCTTTCCACCCTCAGGCTGCCACCATGCTTGGTCCTAAGCAAGGAAAACTATTTATTTCTTACCACCCATCCACTCCTCGACAAAGGCTCTCCATCTAATCTTCCCTCTAAAGACATCCCTTAGGACAAGGTGGGGAGGAATTTGAAGAAAATGGTCTTTTCTTTTTATCTATTTTCTGGGGGCATGTAGACAAATTACTTAAGGAAAAGAAAAATCCAAAATATGGGAAGACCTTAATGTAAATTATAGTGTAACAGGTATAAATATTCTAGTTAACACTAATGATGGCTCCAGGGTGGAAACAAATATCAAGGTAAAAATATCAATAGTTAATCTTGCTTGGAGAAATATGATCAAATATGTGAAATAAAAAAATAAGAGTAAATAATTAATCATTACAAGTTGTGTGAAAGAGGCTCTGAAAGAATAGCAATTTATACATTATAGCCAAAGCTTTATTTATTACATAATACTTAAGGTCTCCTTTAGAAATAAGACACCATTTCCCATCACTCTAGAAGGGACTGTCCTCCCATCTCCCTTCTCGGGTGTGTGTTCTTTCTCACCAGTGCCCCCAAAGTCCTCATACTTACTTGATGATGCTCTCTGGAATGTGGATGCAATCCATGGGGATCAGCCCACTGAGCTCAGATAAACTAGTCACATATTTAATTTTACTGCTGAATTTTGAGCTGGAAGAAGAAGAAGAGACTTACATCATCAGTCGCTACCCTTCCTTCCTAAAGCTGTTGCCTTTTCCTGAAAGCCTTCTTGCAGTTCTTTTCTATGTTATTATCAGTGGGGACAAAACCCAGGCTCTCACACATGCTAAGCATGCACCTCTACCCACATCCTGAAATCTTGATGTGCTCAAGCTTGACCCAGTGTGCCTGCTGAGCAAAAAGGGTAACATGACCTCAGTCATTGTTACAGGCCCGGTGCTGCTTTATAACTGTTTTTTAATATTTCTAATTTCTCAGAAGTTCATACATGAGTGCTACATCTCTATCATGCCTCTAACCCTTCCCTCCCTATCCAGAATTAAGTTCTTCTTTATTATTGTTATATGCCATGCATGACACATACATACATACACATATATGCATACATACATACATACATATATGCATACATGTCAATTAGAAATACTAGGAATTGCCATTACTATTTTATAATCAACAAATGTGTGTGTGTGTGTATGTGTGTGTGTGTGTGTGCATGTGTGTACTTCAAGTATACAGCAAGTTCTCTAAAGTACCGAGTACTTTGTGGAACAGCCTAAGTTGTAGTAGGTAACACATGACACCTCACATGTTCATCTTTTCTTTCTTTCTTTCTTTCTTTCTTTCTTTCTTTCTTTCTTTCTTTCTTTCTTTCTTTCCTTCTTTCTTTTTCTTAGTGAGAACATTTGAGGCTACCTTCTTAGAAATTTGAATATAAAACATGTTTATTAAGACTGGCCATCCTGCTGTATAAGCCCTCCCTTAAACATCTTCCTTTTCTAACTGAAATTGTACACCCTTTGAGTATCTTACAACACCAGGGCCTTGAATTTACCAGTCTGCTTCTGCACGCACCTCTCCCTCAGCAGCCATGCTGGATTGGTTCCAGAAACCGCTACCCAATCCTGCATGCCCCAGGTCCAAAGGTGTTAAAGTCTGTTCATAAAATACTGTAGAATTTACACGTGAACTATGTACACATATTGAAAATGCTCTCTGAAAGCAAACAAACCAAAAAAAAAAAAAAAACAAGAAAAAGCCTGTGTATGTGCAGAGATGTTTAATATTCTCCATAGTAGTTTATAGGTTATAGCAAAAGCTTTATCTATTAGATAACAGTTAATATCTCCTTTAAAAATAAGATGCCATTTTCCATCATTTAGAAGGGGCTGTCTTTCCATCCTCCATTCATGGGTTGGCTGACTCTGTACTTGCAGACTTCACAGATACTGAGGGTAGACTGATGAAATCGTGTGCTATTAGCCAGGCACTGTTTTACACAATTTATGGCAATTAACTATCTTTTTCTTATTACACCCTGGTGGGATAGATAATATTTTCTCCCTTTTAAAAATAAGAAAGCTGAGGGGGAGGGTCTTCCCAGTACACAGTGGGGGAGCCTGGAGAAGCTGTGTGGTCTAGCCTCGGAGCCCACACTCCTGAGCATTGCTTCACCATAGTCCTGGGTTATGGCTTAGTTGCCATCTCTGTTCATTCATTTTAATGAGCAGAATTATTATGAGTACTTTCAGACTACAAAGTTTGATTATACTTTAAAAGCGTGTGTAGATTTACACGCCTCTCAGTTTTTAAAGTGTAACTAAAAGAACTTTTTACTTTTTAAGATTTTTACTTAGAAAGCTCATTCTGGAGAGGTGAACATTGAAAAACTACATCCCAATAAAATTGGATTTGAGTTACGAGCAGTCTGTAACAAGGGCATCATCTTAGATGTGTGTAAGTGCATAGAGGTGCCTGGAAGGAGCCAGATGAAACAGAGTGGAGACTGTCTCCGGGGAACTGGTGGCTGTTCAAGGGAGAATCTGGCACTACTTCAAACAATGAGATGCATTTCTGAAAATGCGCTTTCTTCTTATTTGTGTAATTGTAAACTAGTTTAAAGATATTCCATTCCACTTGAAGTGAATTTGCTCAATGATCTAAAATTCTTTCATGGTTTTGATTAGCCTCTGGATTGGGTGAACTGCCTGTTAATTGACTTTTTTTAAGCACTCCATATTTTTTTATATGCATGTATCATTAATGGGTTTTTTGTTTTTGTTTTTTGGTTTTTGGGTTTTTTTGTTTGTTTTTTGGTTTTTTGTTTTTGTTTTGTTTTGTTTGGTTTGGTTTTGGTTTTTTGTTTTTTGAAATAGGGTTTCTCTGAATAGCCCTGGCTTACCAGGCTGGCCTCGAACTCAGAAATCCACCTACCTCTGCCTCCCAAGTGCTGGGATTAAAGGCATGTGCCACCACTGCCTGGCTATCATTAATGTTTTACTTGTGGATTTTACCTGGGACCATAACTTGTGAGCAATCTTCCTGTTCCCAATGTACTTCTAATCTTCCAGCCAAGTCTTGGGTCAACATATATTCCCAACAACACGCTATATGGGCTTCTAAACTACTTCTTTTCGAGTTTGGCAAAGACTGGAGTTCTAATAAAAGACTAAGCAGACAAGTGAGGAGGAAGGCAGCAGACACACCCCACTGCCTCTGATGGTTTATTCACTGGGACGGATAGTTTTCAACACACCATGCTCCGCCCCTTGTGCCTCCTGCCTGCCTTTTCCTCTACCTGGATTGCTTTTCTCTGGAGTGACAATTTTGGAGTTTTGGCTTCTTTAAAAAAAGAAAACACAGGAATATCATAAGACTATGTTTCCATTTTGATCGCAGGTGTGGGGATATGGGGCTGCTTCAGATTCTCCATAGCAGCTGCCTTAGGTTTGCCTTGTGCTCTAGCAGGGACACAGTTGTTGCCAGCAACAGATACAGACAGTTTCTGTAATTTTATGGTGTTCAGAGCTCTGGGGGCTTTTCAGAGGCATGGTGGATTGTTGGTTGATCACCATTGGTTTTGCTGGTTACAGTTTGTTAAGTAGTTGTGCCCAAAGAAGAAAACGTTGTTTATCTTGATGGCAAAGATCAAACTTGCCCCAAGGAACTCAATGCCCCTAATCAGCAGGAAGTAGTCAATAGCATTGCCCCATTTTCTTTCTGTCCTTTGTTCTCTCCTATCAAGTATTAGGGTATTGGAAGGGCAGAGAAGGGTGGAAGAAAAAAAGAGCAAATGGCAGCTACATTTCTTCTTAGTTTTAGCTAGCTAACCCACCTAGTCCTTCAAAAGTCACCTTGAAGATTGCCTAGATACACCCCCAAATCCTTGCATTCCACACATCACCCTCAAACTCACCCTTACCTAGAGATATCACCCCTACAAAGTACAATTTCACTTTGGGTGGTAACTGCCAACTTATCTGCCTGTATCCATAGCAAGATTTGGAGCTTCCGGAGGGCAGCCATTGAGCTGTGCAATTTCTCAGTCATTTGTGACTAAGGGAATGATGAGAGTATTTGGCACAGACAAGATCATTTTAGAAACTGTTTCTCATATACCTTCACCAAAGATGTTGCTCTTTAGCTATGGGGTGTGTGTGTGTAGTCACAGAAGAACATCAAGTATCCTTCTCTATTAGTTTTTTCTCTTTTTCTTTTGAGGCAAGATCTTGCTGAAGACACAGCCTGCACTTTTTCAGCTAGGCCAGCAACCAGAAAGCTCCAGCTATCTTCCAGTTTTTGCCTCCTCTGATAGAGGTATAGGAGTTTTCAGGACCATGCCTAGCTTTTATATGCATGCTGGGATCTGATCTCCAGACCTTGTGCTTGTTCAGTAAGTTCTTTTAATCATGGAGCCATCTCTTCAGCCCAGTCCATATAGTTTTTCAATGGCTAATGAGAACACAAACCAACAATAGTTTAGTGATCAGAATAAAGTTTGACTGGATCACAGACATTTACTTGTCTCTAAAGTGTCTGTGGCTGATAATGACAGAATCAGGTGCCTGAAACCAAGAGCATAGTTGTCAGTAAGACTGATTGCTTTTGGTCGATGATTTAATTATTTTTCACTAATTTATTTATTCACTTTACATCCTAATTGGAGCCCCTCTCCTTTGCTTCCAGTACCACCCTCCCACCATGCTTCTCTCATTACTTCCCCTGCTTCTCCTCAGAGAAAGAGAGCCTCCTCCCCTACCAGTTCACCCCGGCACATCAAGTCACATCAGGATTAAGTGCATCCTTTCCCATTGAAGCCAGACAAGGCAGCCTAGCTAGGGAAAAGGGATCCAAAGGCAGGCAACAAAGTCCAAGTCAGAGACATCCCCTACTCCAACTGTTAGGGGACCCACGTGAAAACCAAGCTGTACATCTGCTGCATATGTGTAGGGGGCCTAGGTCTAGACCACGCGTGCTCTTTGGTTGATATTTCAGTCTCTGTGGGCTTCCATGGGCCCAAGTTAGTTGGTTCTGTAGGTCTTCTTGTGGTGTGCTTGACTCCTCGGGTTCCCACAAACCTTGTCCCCACCCTTCCACAAGACTGCCTCAGCTCTGCCTGATGTCTGGCTGTGGGTCTCTGCAAGTTTCCATCAGCTGCTGGAGGAAGCCTCTCAGGAGACAGCTATGCTAGGGTGGTTTAATTCTACTTGTTTTACAGTCTTAGGAAATGAACTTAGGGCCTTGCAAATTGCACGTGGCAGGCACATGAGGCCGCTGTGTGCTAAACCATTATCAATTTTTAAATTCATATAGTAAAGAATATTTTATTTATAAAACAATTTTACATTTGCATGATGACTCATGGCCATAATTTTAGTACTCAAGAAGTTGAGGTAAGGCTGGTTCTAGTGGCACATGACATTAATCCAAGAACTCAGGAGGCAGCGACAGCAGGATTTTTGTGAGTTTGAGGCCACTCTAGTCTACATAGAAAGCTCCAAGATAGCCGGGACTGCAAAGAGAACTTGTCTCAAAACAGAACAAAACAAACAAAAACCTAAACAAACAAACAAACAAACACAAACCCCTAAACAAAAAACAACGAACAAATAAACAAAAAACAAAAGATGAAAAAAGAAGAAGAAAAATTGGAGAAGGCAGAAGAGGAAGAAGTCAGTGTTGGTGTTGAGGCAGGAGAATCTCAGTCAGTTCAAGATCGTCCTGGGTTACTTAGTAAATCACATGCCAATCTGGGGTATAGAGCGTGACCCTATCTCAAAGACCCAAAACTAAAACTTATTTTATAAGAGCTGAATTTGGGAGCTGGTGAGATAGCTCATCAGTAAAAGTACTTACTACTGCAGCAGAATACCCAAGTTTGGTTCCCAGCATCCCCACTGGCTGCTCACACCTGCCGCAACTCCAGCTCCATGGGATCAGATGCCCTCTTCTGGCCTCCACATACCTATACAAAACTTCTTTTTGTACTTTTGTTTCTTATTGGTTATTTGGAAATCTCACATTAAGCACCCCATTAGTCCTCCTGTGTCTACCCTTCCAACCATGACCTCCCTCCCAGAAAAGAAGGAGAAAGAAAGAAAAAAGGTCCATTTTATGTTGCTGATACACTTACTGGAGCGTGATCAAACTCCTAGTGGCCAGCCCCACTAGGGAAAATGAGTCTTTCTCTACCTGCACTCCTGCCAGAAGCCATCAACTGTTGAGTGCCGAGCAACAGCTGGTTGGTAAGGGTGCCAGCTCTCCTATACTCAGGCCACCCCTGGTGCTGTTGTGCAGTGGCTGGTGAGGCGTAGGGCTCACACAAAATTTTAAATAAGCTTTTGGTATTTTTAAAGCTAAAATTTGGGCCAGAGAGATGACTCATCAGTTAAGATTGCTTACTTCTCTTCCCAAGGACATGGGTTCAAGTCCTAGCACCTGTACGACAGCCAATAATCATTTGTAACCCCAGTTCCAGAGACCAGGCACCCTCTTCTGACCTTTTCAGGCAAAACACACATATACAGAAAATAAGTTAAACATAAATAAAACAAAAAGCTAAAAATTTAAAAGCTTATCTGTGTTTGTTTGTTTGTTTATTTATTTATTTATTTATTTTTGGTTTTTCGAAACAGGGGTTCTCTGTGTAGCCCTGGCTGTCCTGGAACTCACTCTGTAGACCAGGTTGGCCTTGAACTCAGAAATCTGCCTGTCTCTGCCTCCTAAATGCTGGGATTAATGGCGTGCACCACCACTGCCCGGCAATTCTTACTCTCTTATTGAAGCATTTCTGTAGTTAATAAGTACCTTTTTATATACTTTGAACTCTTTATAATATTTAAAATACCACATCTCCTCTCTGTGGCGGGGGAGGGGGGTTGGATGGAGGGGTGGCACAATGTGCCACAGAAGATAACTTTAGGGAACTAGTTCTCTCAGGCCATCTTGTTGAGGCAGGATCCTATTTCCGCAGGTGCCCTGCTCCAGGCCACTGGACATGAGCTTCAGGCTGAGTCTCCAGTTACTCTCTCTTATGGGAATGCTGGGATTACAGATGCAGACCACCATATCTGTTTGGTTGGTTGCTTGTTGTTGTTGTTGTTGTTGTTTACTTTTGTTTCATTTTTGTTGTTGTTGTTTTGAGAAAGGATTTTCCTATGTAATGGCCCTGGTTGTCCTGGAACTTTTTTTGTAGACAGGCCAGCCTCAAACTCAGAGAGATCCATCTGCCTCTGCCGTCTTCTGCATACTGGGATTAAAGGTGTGTGCCACCACATCTTACCACATCTTGCCACATCTGTTTTTTAATGTGGGATTCTGAGGTTTGAGCTCAGGTGATCAAGTGTGAGCAGCAAGCACTTACTACTGAATGCTTACTGAACTACTTCATTAGCCCACACTCCATAATGCTTTTTTAAAAAGACAATTCATCAAATTCCTCATACTTTAGTCAGCAGTTCATTTGTTGCCAGCAGAATCCTGTTACTCAGTTGTTAGAGTCAGGAATGAGAATGCTAATAAATATCATCATAACAATATTTAGTATTTTAATGATTAGTAAAACACCAATCTCTCTAAAAACAAACAAACAAAAAAACCCTGGAAGGTACAGTGAAAAAACAAAACAACACAACTACCCCTTATTTTACATGTATACACATAAAGTACACACACATACACACTCATACACTCATACACACACACACACACACACACACACACACACATTGTACATTTAGCTATTATCTACCTTGATGATATGTGAGACTTTATTCTATTTTTAAAGGTTTCTGGAAAATAAATACTGTTCCACTCATTTAACTGTTTCAAGTTTTCCTATATTATGAACTGTGTCTTATTTTCTTCACATCCCCAAACATGGAATTATATAGTGCCTAAGTCAAGTGTTGAATATTCACTGAATAGAAACAAGGATCCTTACATTTGAGCCCAATACAACTCTCAAAACTGTCCTTCAGATTCTTCACCCAGTTTTGGTGCCTGCACCGTTCTTGCCCAGAGGAAATGACACACTTCAGGCCTGCACTTTTGTCCTTCCTAACCTTTACCATTTTGCATCACCCAAATGCTCTATTTCACACAAAATAACACATCTCTGTAAATTATTGTCTCATCCTCTTGTGTGGCATGGGACTCACCCTTCATTGTCCACACTTCCAGGAAACAATGTAGAGGCCAGGCTTTGCAATAGTTGGGGAAAATACTTATATGAAGTAAATATCACTTTACAAAAAAAGAAAGTGTTTGCTAAAGAACCCTATGGCCTAAAACTTGTAATTCTACTGCCTTAGAACCCTGAGTGCTGAAATTACAAGTGTGTGCCTTCACATCTGGATCACATCACATCAAGGACTCTTGATGCACAGTACAAAGCATCTTCCAGGAAGGCAGAGGTAAATTAAGTTCCCCTGGAGTCTCTGAGCTTACAAGCCCTTGTTACATATTTTGTATTTTCAGACATTTTTTGCATACTCTGAAACACATCATGCAGTGAGAGTCTTGTGACTATCACAGCTATACCTTATAAAAGGCCGAGTTACTGCAAGGATCGTTCTGATGAACCAAGATGGGTGGACAATGATGAATGACTTCAAATTCTTGCGCAACCTATTTTGAAAAAAGAAACAATTCTATATTATTGCTAACTTACTTTCCAACAGAAAATAGATTCCCAAATAATAATATATGCCGTTCTGGGGAGAATTCTTAGGAAGGTTACAATTTCTGATGTATAGAATGTCGAGGATTAATTTTTAAAATGCCTTTCATATGTTTTCTCTCTCTCCTCAGTCCTCTGTGTGTGTGTGTCCATGTATGCATGCATGTGTGTGTGTGTGTTCATATGCATGGGTATGTGTATTGTATAGGTATGCATGCATTCCTGCAGAGAACCCAGTTTCTAGTGTTCTTCTTCAGGAGCTGTCTCCCTTGCTTTCTGAAACAGTCTCCCACTAAGACCTGAGGTTTGCCAATCAGACTCTGCTGGCCAGCCAGTGAGCTCCAGGAATCTGCTTGTTACTGCCTCCCCAGAACTAGGCATATAAGCATGCACCACCATACCTGAGTGCTGGGAATTGAACTCAGGCCCCTGCGCTTACCTGGCAGGCACTTCATACACTAAGCTATCTCCCTAAGTTCCTGAAATGATTTTTGAGACATAATTTGACACGTAAATCTCATTTTCCCACCAGTGAAAATGTGAAAGAGGAGGGTCATAGTTCTACAGCATACAAATTTATAACAATTGCCATATTTTTGCTTCATGATGATTTTAAATTTTGTCAGCTTTATCTTGGTTAACTTGAAAAGAATACACTCTCTAACTATTTAACTATTAATTAATTTATTTCTTATTGCTTTTGGTTTTGAGACAAGGTCTTGTGTAGCCCAGGCTGGCCTCACCCTCACTGGGTAGCTAAGGATGACCTCTAACTTTTGACCCTCTTACTTCCACCTCCGGAATGCAGCGATTATAGGTTTATATGCAGGTGATGGGACACACATTCCAGTATTCTTTCAGCTAAGCTACATCCTCTCACCCTTGACGATTTATTTGGTATGACTAAGCCTTATTTTGTTTTTACATATAAAGAAAATTGACAATTTTAATAATTCTTGGTTTTCAGGCACATTTTTGAGTATTAACAATGCTACTTTATTATCATCAGATCATAAAACATATTTCAGTTGAAGGTAACAGGGTAATCTCATGGCATTTATGAAAGAAATCTCATCTAATGGGATGTAATACATACTAGATATCATAAATTAGTTGTTGGGTTATGTTAATTTTCCTATATAGAATAATAAAGTTTGTCTGAGCAGAGAGGAAGACACACACGAAGGCAGTGCTGGGCTAGCAGTCACCAAATACTGAAGGAACACAACAGTTTTGTAAGCCATCATTGCCCAAGAATAGAAAACAGTAGCCGATCACATGACACCACTGAGACTCATGGGTACCTAGCTTTGTCCACTCAGGTTGCACCAACACACCTTCAGTCTAGGATGGATCAGGTCTGCCAGCTTTAGGATTACAGCCTGAAAAATCTAGGAAGCATCAGCTTTAGCCATCACAGGACACTGTCATTAATATATTGACAGCTTACGGCTTCATGTATGAGTAACCTGGTATCTCTAAGATATGTCTGTATTATATCGGCTAAAAGAGAACTTCACGAGAACTACTGATAGAGTCAAAACAGTGATTAAGTGGCTGCACCCACATACCGTCTGTCAATCATCTGGTAGCATTTCTTCATCCAGCCAAGCCCTGGCATCTTCCGCCTTGGGGTTGCACCATTTAAGTACACGATCATGTAGTCTTCAGCTACCATCAGCTCTAAGGTACTTATTACATATCTGATTACAGGAAGAAAGAGAAGTGTTTTCATTTCCCACATTAGAGATCTCATTCTATTTACACCGTAATTAAGTGACATTCAAATTCCAGGGTGAAAGACACTGACGAACAGTGGTGCGTGGTATCTTTTCCTTGGGAACAATGCATCAACACTGCCCTTTTATTTGCACATGTGCAGCCGCTCTAGAAAAATACGTGGGTTTAAAAGCTGACATTAAAAAAAAATAATATCAGCAATGTTATCGAACATTAAGGGCAACTCAGATTAAATGAGGTCAAGAGTCAGTGAAGGCAGGTTTCCCTCACCAAGACTATGCTATCAGGAACAAAAACAATCCTCTGCCCAAAGGAAATGTCAGGAAAGTTTTAACTACAGGCCAAACCCTGCTCGTTTGCTTAACCCTCTATTCTATGAACAGAGGTCCCTAGGGCAAGGCTCTGTGACTGAAGTCCTACTGGCTTCTTATCAAAGGCTCCAGACCTGCTAGGCCATACACCCATTCAGTGAAAGACGCTTTATCAGCCGTCACATGCCCGCAGAGGTCAATCCAATCACCACTCACAGGAAAAGGTTTTCCATGACATAGTGGTAATCCGCCCGGCTGCTGTCTGGCAGAAAGCAGGCAGCAAACACAATGATGGCATTCAGACCGTCCCCATAGTATCCTGGGGACAAATGAGAAGATATGTGTAACTGAGTGAAATCCCTTAACAAGCTCATATTGCTCATAACCAGAGAAATCTGAAGTCCTGCCCAGTGTGTGTGCATATATATGCACTATATCATAAAATGAGCAAACATAGGGAGAGATACCCTATACATATATACACATGTATTTATCTTTTAGTGGTTAACATGTTAATATAGAGTCTTACATGTATACTATGACACACGTAGATGACTCATATGTATCTAACTTAACACTGATTTACAAAAACACTAATCTATATAAAATTTCACTCTGCTGGCTGAAAGAGGTTCTATTAGACCTATATTGATTCTCTCTAGTTTGAGATCCAGCTAACTGTGGCCATTTAGTCAGTGAATTGCAATGCAATCCCAGACCCACACATTCCAGTAACCAGGGCCTAGTAGAGAGACATGCAAAATACCTTTATTTTGATTCCCAAGCCTAGTCATTTGACTGTAGTAATCCTGGATTCTCTGGATATAACAGGAAGTGCAGGAAGATGTGGTAACTTCTGGCCAGGCCCAGAATAAAAGTACAAAATTCACAGCCTCACATCTTAGAGAAAGCGGAGTACTAAAAAAAGGGCCTACCTAAATTCTCTTTGAGCCCTATGAAAATATACGCATTTGGGAAAACTTGAGAATCATTTCGGATGAGTTGTGTGGGAGGTGGAAGTGCTATTTGTAGGTGGAACTGAGAAAACAGAATCTGCGAGAGGCAGGTAAATCCACCATTCAAAGGCCAAAAGTCAAAGAACATAGATACACCTCAGGGATATCATTCTCATTTTTTGCTTATTCTCTCTCTCTCTCTCTCTCTCTCTCTCTCTCTCTCTCTCTCTCTCTCTCTGTTTGTTTGCTTGCTTGCTTGTTTGAGACAGGGTTTCTCTGTATAGCCCTGGCTGTCCTGAAACTCATTCTGTAGACCAGGCTGGTATCCATCTTTTGAAATAACTGACATAGTTTTAGCATCTCTCCCACAAACACGCTGTTTCCTCAGGACTTATCTATCTATCTATCTATCTATCTATCTATCTATCTATCTATCTATCCATATATCTGGTGTTTGAGTGTGACAAGTGCACAAACATGTTCCCTGGTCCACCTGTGGAAGTCAGAGAAGAACTTGTAGGGGTCATTTCTCTCCTACCATAGGAGTTCTGGGCATGAAACACATGTCACCAGGCAGGTATAACCCTTAACTGCTTAGCCATCTCACCAACCCATTAAATACCCCCATCTATATACTTGTACTTTACATTATCTGGTTTCAAATTTGTAGTCATTACGTAGAGATGCCTTTGGAGCTTTGAGCAGGGCAGGACAAGAGTACCCCAAGGCCTGATCCCATTCTCTCAAAACTCAAGTATGTTTTATTTTCCTGTCAGAGCTGTGGCTATGACTCTGGCAGGGATGTAGCAGACAAATGTTGATGGTAGATTGGAATGGCTTCCCTTGATTATGACTCTACCATCAGCAAAGCAGGAGGAAAGGGAACTAAAAATGTACCCAGTTGTAAGCTTGTAAGTGTGACTAGTTTGGGGCGTTGTACAGGGTGGCTTTTTTTTTTTTTTTTTTTGCCACATATCTTACAAGATGCTACTTATGTCAATATTACATCTGGTGTAGCACATTTGTGAGACAGCATCCCTCAGCCTCCCTCTGGGCTTGCTGCTTCAAGTCCATGATTCCTACTATGTAGTTATTTACCAGCTCCTTCTTAGAGTGTTAACATGAAGAAAATCTTGAGAGATATATTTTATGTGAGAAGTTCCTGTTTCAAACAGTTTTACTTCCAAGGACTCACAAATAAATGGAAATCCTCACGGGACGCTGAAACGAGCTAACATGAAGACATACAGTACAGACAGCACAGGAGAACATAAGTGTCTGACACAAAAGAGTTGACGCCACAGTCCCACTGGGAGAACAAGCATGAGCCATCTTTCCAAACACAGCTGTCAGCCGCAGGGGTCGGCTCCTCGAGATCAGGGCTATTCCATGAGCTTTTCTGCTTCCGGAGGATTCCTAAGAAATGTTACGTGTGCTCAGAATGCTGTGGCGCTGTAATCCCTGCAGCATCTAACACAGGGGCCGCTGTCCAAGCGAGCCATTAGCTTTGTACAAAAGCTGCTGAATTTACAAATAAAAGTGACCCCAGGCATTTTGGGTAGAGGAGCTGTAAGAAAAAAACGGAGCAAAATGAAAGGGAAAGGAATAAGGCGAGGGGGTGATGCAAGGACGGCAACAGAGGCAGAGGAGGATTCTCACGGGAAAGCTTGTCCCCTAAATTGTGAGCTGATATATTTGGAGTGAGGCTTTGGATGTGCTTGAAAAAATAACTGCTTACCAGTGAGATGTGGTAGCATATGCTGGCAATCATAGCACTTGGGATGCTACAGCAGGAAGATTATTAGTTCAAGGTTGCCCTGGGCTGTATAGCTAGTTCCTATCTCAACAAAATAAAATAAAATAAAATAATTATGAGTAAGAACAGTAACTAGAGTGAGGAACTTTGCTCTATAGTCCTCTGTACAGATGCTTTCTGGGACCAGCTAGCCCCTCATCTTCTACCACAAATCATGCCGCTGTTCAGGTAAAGCTGCCTGTTGGTAACAGCATAATTCATATGAAATTTGGTTTGTCTGTCTGTTTGTACTGAGGATTGCACCTAAGTCCCAGCACAGGCTGTGGCAATGTTCTACTGCTGAGCCTCATTTTCAGTCTTATTTTTGCATTCATTTTGAGTCAGCGTCTCAACAAGTTGCCCAGGTTGGCCTCCAATTGCTCTATAGCCTAGGAAAGCCTTACATTAAGAATTCCCCTGTCTTAGACTCCCAAGTAGCTGGAATCACAGGTCTGGCTTGGAGCTTGGCTGTTTAAATATTAACTTGTCAGACTCTGTTCTCATAGACAAGAGGCAGATGTTCTGGTGGCGGCCAGGGATGGGTGCCAGCAACTCTACCATGGCGCCTCCTGCGGCCCTATGGAGCAATGATGGCAGACCTTACCTGAGGTGACCCAAGAGGCATGAAAGAGATGTGACACAAGTTTGCTGGCCAGCAAATGGAATGGAGAGAGAAGGAAAGATGTCACGGGTGCAACAGAACACACACACACACACACCAGCCAGCAACGCTTCTGCCCATGCTTTCCAGGCTCGTCTGTCCAGCAACACTGCAGAGAAGGTTACCTGAGTCTCCTAGAGTGAAATAAGAGAAGTAAAAAGAGAAGAAGAAAGGAAACTCCTTGTTAACATCCTTCGGCATGGTGGCTCTTGGTTATTCAGTGACCTTATTCTCAGCTCTGAGATATATATATCTCAGTTCTGGCTTCCACAAGACCCCATGACATAGGCTATGTAAAGTCATCCATCATGCATTTTGCCTTTTCCTAGCGGTGGTGGTGGGGTGTTAAGCAGATGGCAAGAATACTTGTCCTGGGACTATAGGATGTAAACACTGGTATCACAATCTGCCTCTTTCAGCCGATAGAGTAACTGAGGCCAGAGAAGGTTAGGGGATGTATCAAGGTCCGAGATCCTGAACTGTGCATAGGGTGCTCACGCCACGGTTATCAAATCTAAAGAGTGAATTATAAACACAGTCCTGAACCCTGGACAGCATCTGACTGGGGGTCAGTTTCTCTAAGCCCTTGGTTGTTCCCACCTTGCAGTCTCCTGTGCTGAACACAGTCCTACCAGAAGTCTCTCTTGGGGCTGACAGGAAACATCTTCAGAGCAAATGTGTAGGGAGCTCAGAAGCAAGACTCATGTTTATGGTGCTGTCTGTTTTGACATGTTCCCCAGAAGCCAGGCTGAGAAGCTTGCTTGGATGCTGAGATGCTAGGTTACCACAGAATCCAGGAAAGTGGTGTGAGTTTCCAACATGGAAGACTAAGCTTTGTCAAATTCAGAAGTAACATCTGAGCGATTTCTACCTAGAGCACAAAAGCTGCCCAGCATGTAGGAAGAGGTGGCTTCTTGATAATGGGTCAAGGGTACAGCCAGAGGCATATTCATGCAGCTGAGTGCCTAGAGGAGACTGAGGCAGAGCCAGGGAAAGGAAAGGTAGCCTCTTTAACACAAACTCAGACAGAAACCAAGTGCACACAACACACTGTGGAGAGGAGCAAGTGTCAAGGGGAAGAGGCGGCAGGGATGGAGCTAAGCAAACAGGTTCCCTCAGATCACAGATGGACTTTAAAGAGACTGTGGAAGGCAGAGACAATCTTCATCACCAAGTGTACTCCTGGTGAGTGGTCCGGCCTGATCCCAATGACTTGGACACCAGGACACCCAGCCCACTTGATCTGACTGAGCTTGAAAAGACAAATAGGTGATTCCACTAAGGTATCAAGAGGTAGTTTGGCTTTATGGTGACAGCAGAACACGGGCCAGCCTTTGCACGGCATGGCCTCTAAGACAAAGAGCTAAGGGCAACCACCTCCAGGCCACTGGAGGAAGCCTCTTGTTCTGCTTCTTATCCCAGCAAGGGGTCGATTCCACAGTCCTTGGCCAGTCTCAGCAAGCTTTGCTCAGCATCATTCCAAAGGACTGTGGGAGAGATTCCCCTTCCAGGACCCTACCCATGCCCACAGCAGCCATTCCAGGGCCACACTGCCATTCCAGATCAAACAGTAAGGCAGGAAATAGAAAGGTTGGGGTCAATGGTTCCTAAGGGCATCCTTGTCTCTCAGCCAATCAGTTTCCTTGGGTGGCCCTGGTGCTCATGAAGAGTAGTGGTGCATGGAAAGGAAGGTGAGAGATTTATTGTGGAAGTAATGGTTGCCCAAGATATCTGTGTGCTCCTTAGAAATCGAATTCCCTTGATTAGATGCAGTATCAAGAAGGGCCGAGGATACAGCTCAGTGGTGGAGCCTTTGCCTAGCACATGTGAACCTCTGGTTTTAGCCACCAGTGCTGAAAAGTAAATGTTTAATGCCAAAGTGAATTTCATTAAGGTAGAGAGGGCACGGATGGCAGTGGCTGCCTTGTGAGCTGGCACATTTTCATGGATGGCTAGGTAGTTAGGGAGGTGCCTCGAGATGACAGGACAAGGACACATGCAGCACTCAAACCAAATAGCCACGGATGTTTTCTGAAGTCAACAACATTTAATGCAATGTCTGTGTTCATCTGACTTTTTTCTGAGTCTCCAATTGATCAAAGCCACATTGGTGCCCGGAGCCCCCAAGTAAAACACTGGAAATAGAAAGCACACTTTGCCCTCTCCTGGGTCTCTTGCCGCAACGGAGGTTTTGACTGTGGTTAGCTTTTGTCTGCTCCAAATTTAATGTGGTTCATAGAAAAACAAACTTTGAGTAGGGGAAGTAAGTATTAGGCTGAGTCTAAAAAGATGAGTTGGAGCCTCTGAAGGGGATAGGAAGCTGCTCTAGGGCTGAAGTCTTATAATGACCATGGGGTTCTATGTGCTGAGAATTCGGCTGAACCCCACTTTTGTTTCCCAATGAAAACTAGAGCTTGCTCCTCCCATTTCCCGGACTCCAACAGATTGAGTACCTCCGTGAGAAATGACTCTCCTATAGGGCTCAATGACCTTCATGTCAATCCGTTGCTCCTGCTCTCCGATTACCACTGTCCTCCACAGCCGATTGTCTTCTCGCTCCTCTTCAGCCGTATATTCTGGAATAGACTCTGACTCTTGACCAGAGCTTTTGTTGGCTGTGGGATCTTCTGGAAGTGAAGCACAGAGCAGGACTTCACAGGAAAAGCAGACAAGAGACTGGATTGTAAGACACCTCTTTGAAGAGCCGCCTACTAGAGCTGTATAGCACACACAGTTTCCTTAGGGCCGCACAGCATCCTTACCGCACAACACCTACCTTATGGACTGATTAAAGAACCAAATCATTCCTAAGACCATGCTGAAGTAGGAACAGTTGAGGTTAGAATTCTAGTTCGTGCTTGGTAAACACTATAGGTCTTTGTGGTTGGGTGTTATCAGGCCCAGACACCTTTGGCTTCCTCAGGCCTTCTCCCCCAATTACTTGGACTATTTGAATGCCTTTACTTGATGATGCTACCAGTCCTAGACCTCTCCTGTAAGTCTCTTAGGACAGGGATGAAGTCACTGTCCTGTGGTGAAGCTAGGACATATACTTATACAGAAGTCTGGTGACACTCCCCATGCATCGTTTCAAAATATGCTACAGTAAATGAGCAACTTTGTAGACTGGACAGTTTTGGGTTCACAAAGCAATAACAGCAGCAAAAACTCCAGCGAGTATTCTTTGGTAGAAAGTTTGTTCTTATGCATTCAAAATAATCATCATGTTGTTAATTAAAAGAATAAGCTGCAACTGCTAACTATTTTTACTAGACGTACCAGTAGAGCTTAACAAAGGGCAGCCTTCATAGCTTTAAATGATCTGAAGGGAAAGATTAGTTATATCCTTTCCTATAATTCAGAGGTGTTACCCTTCATATTTTTACACAGTGGAAAAAGACCATTTAAATTACACTGTTCTCGGTCCTCATTCTTCCTGTAGCATAATGATAGCAACAGCAGTGCTGTGCTTCCTACCCACTGGCACTGGGTACGGCAGCAAGTATTTAACATTATACCAATGCAGGAACTGGTAACAAAGCTAACAAAGCTAGCAGCAAATACAGTCCATAGTGTGCTCTGTAAATTCTCCTAAGCTACTGACATGCCTTACGTGTGACTCTCAGTCTGAAGAGACTGTGAATATCTTGGGCTATGAAACGTTGTCTGACCACCAACCAAAGAGTACACATGGAGGGACCCATGCCTCCAGCTGTGTGTGTAGCAGAGGATGGGCTTGTTGGACATCAATGGGAGGAGAGACCCTGGGTCCTGAGAAGGCTCGATGCCCCAGTGTAAGAGAATACCAGGACAGTAAAGTAGGAGTGGGTGGTTTGGTGAGCAAGGGGAGGAGGGATGGGTTAGTGGGTTTTCAGAGGGAAAATGAGGAAAGGGGATAACATTTGAAGTGTAAATTAAAAAATCTAATAAAAAAAGAAACTGTCTGAACCCCCTTTAATACTCCCTTCCACTGACATGTCCCACGGTTAGCTTAGAAACCTACTCAGAACACTCAAACTCTGGGAAGGTGAATGAGCAAAATCAGGAAAGCTTGGGCAAGCTCTTGGAACTTGAGACAGCCTATAAGGACCCACATCACAGCGTTGCATCCTGGAAGGTTTGGCAGTCACTAAATATACACTAGTACCTAATTACTCAGTACTGGAAACTGAAGCTCAGCTGGGAAGCCCACCTTCACCCTTGCCTTTTTTGCCAACACCAACAGCTATACCACCCACAGAGCCCTGGCTTGTTCTGGTTCCACTATGTTCCCAACAGCACTCAGCAGCTTGTCAAGAATGAATGGCAGGAACCATGGCTTCTAACCAAGCACCATGTCACCTTCATTTGTCTAGTATTTCTTCCTTTCTACTTGAGGTGGGAAACTCAGCTACTAACACTAGCTCTCTCACGTTCCATATTTCTCATCTTCCCCCACCCCCGACCTAAAAACTCTGGGTTAAGATATGGTATGTCTTCTGATGTCCATGTAGACATATGCCCACCATTGACTTAGAAAACCCACCACCCACCAAACCCTTCATGAACTCACCACGCATCTAAACTTCGGTGAACTCACCACTCCCTAAACTTCCTACAGTGTGTTTGGTACTCTAGCTTGCTCTAATTTGTCCATAGTGATCTCTGAGGGGTGAGTGGG
>JADRCD010218017.1:0-23319 GCA_019843815.1 Montemys delectorum | reverse complement strand
CCCCAGGGGTGCAGAGAAAAACAATGCTTGAAACAGACTGCAGTCTAACCCAGGATCTTCTGAAGACAGACTAAGGAGAGCCCTGGAGCACCCCTGACCTCCTCAGGTACAAGTCAAATGGACCCTTTTGGGGCTCCACCCCTGAAATATCGCTTCTGTTTCCATAAAGCCAGGGTGGGCTGCTCTATGCCCTTGCCCAGTGCTGGAGGCTGAGGGCTTCATCCATGGGCCTCACCCCATCCTCAGTGCTGGGCCACATGCTCCCCAGGAGCATGGTCTCCTGATTTATACACAAGTCTCCTGCTCCCCGCTATGCCTTAGCAGGTGGGAGGATTTGAAAGGTGCCTGAGATCAGGGACATGGTGAGGTTAAGACAGAGGTTTCTGCAAAACAGAAACCAGACCCAGGCCTCCCTAGGGGCTGCTAAGTCATGCCGTTCATCCTCCTAACATGAATATGGGTTAGACTCAAGGTACATGTGCAAGGAGGGAATAACACGTGGGCTATCCTTGCATCTCTGTTCGGCTAGTCATGCCTCACCCTGTCATCCCATCTCTCTACCCTCCCCCACCCCCACCCTAAATCTGCTTCCTTTCCTAGAAGCACCATTGCTCTCATTCTGACACCCATTTACTTCTGTTGGCACGTGCTCTAAGTGGAGCGACTGAGTGCCTGGGCCAAGTGGTCCTGACCCAGAGGCTCCGGGTCTTGCTACCCAACTCCTAGTCTAAACGGGAATTTCACCCCCACTGAATCTGCAGGTAAGGTAGCCACATTGTGTCTAAGGACCCAGTCTTTCCCTTTCTTTCCTTGTTTGTCCTAGGCAAGGCAGTGCACTCAACTGCTGTCTCCTACTATGTCCTGACTCTGGAAGATGTCTAGAGTGATTTTAGCATCTTTCTGGTCAAAATTGTTTCATTTTTCCTGACCCTATGCTTGCTCCTGCTCTCTTGGCCTTTAAGGTCGCTTTCCTCCCGTCTACACTCCCTGGCCTCTGGAGATCCAGCCCTACCCTCTCTCTGGCATTCAGGCACACCTGACTCTACCCACTGCCCCTCCTTCTCTGAGCACTCCTTCCTTACAAGGATCTTCCATTGCCAGGCAATTATCAAAGGCGTCACAGGAAACACAGGTGGTCATGCAAGCTACACATCAAGAGCATTCAAATTAAACAGAGAGCGTTGAGATGCTGCCTTCTACCCATGGACTCCAAGTGTGAGCCTGGATGTCTGGGAGAAACAATGACAAGCAAGAATGATTGTGACAAGCAAAAATGATTATGCCAAACAGCCCTTTTGGAAAGTATGAAGAGGGCTCTTGTCTTCTGACAGAGCGATCTGAAGATTCACATAGTCAAAATGTCCCTTGAAATCCTGAGGAATGGACCCTGCTGAAGACCCACATGCCACCTCCCATGTGTCTGACCAGCAGGGAACAGATGGCCTCTTTATTTGGCTGGGGACCAATGAAGCAGTTGGTGAGTGCCAAAGTGCCAGAGAATACAAAACCATGAATCTTTAACACCAGTGTGGATCACACTAGATGTGGTGAAAGGCTCCCCAAATCGGGGAGGGGTCCTGTGGGAGAAAGGCTCTGGTGTGTGTGTGTGTGTGTGTGTGTGTGTGTGTGTTGGTCGAGAATTCCAGTCAGGTAAATAGGACTATTTTCAACAGCTATAAAAAGGTCTTCCTAATCAAACCAAAAAAAAAAAAAAAAAATATTTTTTACAGAGTATAAAAAAAAAAGTATACTTTCTAAACAATTAACTAGACAATGGCCATATTTTCAGTTTCAAAAACAGGAGAATCATTAAATATTATATAGCCACCTAGTGGACTATTAGGAAGCTATCAAAAATGGAATTTATAGAGATTGTGTAAAGCAGGGAAATATTAACGGTAAAATGATGAAGAGGAAAACCAAAAGAGTCTAAATTATGAAGGCAGATCTGAAGAGCTATAGACACAGGGGCATTTATGCAGTTATGGAAGGAAGTCACACAAAGTGAATATAGTGATTGCATAACCAAAAGCATTATTTTAAAAACGGAAAAGAATTAGAAAATAAACGCTTGTTAATCAGATGAATGATCGACCTTAAGTGGGGAGAATTCTAAGCCTTCCTCAGTGGTGCAGCTGGCAAGCTCCTCGGGACAGAAGGCAAGGTCTCCAGGCTCCAAGAGGAGATGCTATTTATGTCATCCCATGACTGCCCATGGCAGACTCCAACAGAAGGCTCATTGAGTCTCAGCCAGAGCCTGAGGATAGCAGGACTCGAGGGCAGACCTTCTAGGTACCCAAGTCCAGATCCACTGGACTCACATCAAGGTCCAGATGTGCTACACAGTTTTGACCAGGCTAGGAAAGTGCCACTCCCTCTCAAAATGAGGTCCCTGAAGCCATCTAGTTAGCACCACCCCAAAGCTGTGTCAGAGAAGAACCCTTCCCTGCTGGTTGGTGACTATCACGGATGGAGACCCAACAGGGAGTAATCAGAGGAGACGCTGTACCGCAGGACCCCAGGTCAAAGTCTAAGGCAGGCAGCTATTAGCGACTGCCAACTGTTAGTGAGAAGAGGGGTAATGAGGAGTGAAAAAGAAGGCCAAGGGTTTCTCAACCTCCTCCAGGTGGGAGGACAAGCAGAAGACCTCTCACTAATTCTCTTCCCCTTCCTGCCTCTCTTTCAGCTCACATCAGTCACTTGGCACCATTGTCTGAGCAGAACTCTCCTAACCAGCTGTGGGGCAGAAGCAACTGGAGTCCCACAAGAGGGGCTCTGGTTACCCAAGGAAAAAGGACTTCCAAGAAGACTCTGACAAAGCAATCCGAGCCTTGAGAACCAGCTACATGACTGGCCTGGCTGTTAGCATCTGCCCCACTGACCCGGGCTCGACTCTGTGGTCACGGCCTCTCCCGAATAGGCCTCAGTTTCCTCTGAATCAAGTGAGTAGTAGATCAGAGTCGTTCTCTGGGGCTCCTGTCTCCTGCCAGAGCAGACAGGCTCTCCTGCGCCTGTTCTTAGAAGTGGCTTTTGGTTCCTGCTACATCTGCTCCAGGCTCTTTCATCTACTTGAGGACCTTGCTGTGGGCTGCTGATAGAAACAGATTTTAAATCATCCCTTGCCATGTCGAGTGCAAACACACCATCACTCCTGTGCCTAACAGCATCCGCCATCAATGAAAGGCCATATTTAGCAGATGTTCGGCAGTAATTACCTGGACATCAGACACTTTCTCCAACTTTAATTACTTGGTGATGGCAGCCTCACACACCCTCCCACGAGCCACCTACAGTTCTCAAACAGACACACACACACACACACACACACACACACACACACACACACACGAGAGAGAGAGAGAGAGAGAGAGAGAGAGAGAGAGAGAGAGAGAGAGAACCATGAACCACTTTCACCAGACGGAAACGGAGACACACTGAGAATCCCAGTAGGATGGATTTCTGGAGTGGGGTCATCCCGAAGGTGACAGCCACCTGATAATACTGAAAGGGTCACAAAGTTTGTCATAGCTTCCTGGAAAGTATTGTGGTAGTAGTGCCCTTCATGAAATCACTTCAGGCCAGGTCAGACCCACACTCTGACACACATTAACAACCTTCAGAAAGGGTGATGTATAAAACAAGTTGCCAACACGGCTTATGATTATGCTGGATTGTGGGCATGCTCCTAATCCTAGCAGACCAGGAGCACACAGACTCCCATTATTGAACGGGTCCAAGACAATGGTGGGGTTCTAATACTGAGTAGCGTCAGGTTCTCTTGGGCTCTGTTGTCACCTTCTCCCTGGGGATGTAACAGTTCTCAGATAGGTGTGTACACAGACAGTGGCTCCCCATGTGGGGCTGGAGTAGACACTGCAAGTAACTCTCTATTTTTGCTTCCATCCCATAGCTAGCCAATCCCATTCCTGATGTGCCCAAGTGTTCACAGACCCAGCTTCTCTGCCCTTGTGCAGAGGCACACACCAAATGGGAAGCTTCATAATGTAGCCAGCGGGTAGACAGAACTAGTTACTCACGGTGACCCATGTGGAACCTGGGGTGAGATGGTGAATCACGCCAAGCAGAATTCCTGCACCTGTGTGACTCACTTCCTAGGAGTATGTGGCCACCAACAGGCCCTTAGGTGTCAAGGGAGACACACACTGAGAAGACCCAGTGCCCTGAGAAAAGAAAAAGCTTCTGAGAGAAGAAATAGAGCTATCTAGAGGAGCAAGCTCAGAGAGATGAACATGGATGGGAACTCTGCAATGGTGTGGATGCAGAGCCTGCCCTGTAGGTTCCTGCTTGGAACCTGATGCTTCTCAGCCTACCCTGGCAGAAATGACCTCCCTGTGCCTTCTGGAGATGTGTCACTCAGATTCCCCTGGCAACCTGCTAGCTAATCCTAGTTATAACTCCTCCCCACCCCCAGTCATCCAGGGTCTCAAGCCCCAGGATGGAAAGAAGCCACCTGAATGACAGCTCCAAAGGATACATTCCCTCTGTGCATGGGTTTTATAGAAATTCGCATTCTTTTAGTGAGGAGTGCAGAAAAGCACAGCTTTTCTTCTCAGCTTTCTTAAACCTCTTGCTCATCAAAAACGGTACTGTCCCACACAACACCAGGCAAGCCATATGAGTCATTAAAGTCTTCAGCCACTCCGTTATTACAGGTTTGGGTTTCATTTTCTTTCTGTTGTGTTGTTGTTGTTGTTGTTGTCGTCGTCGTTGTTGTTTTGCTTTACTTTTCCTGAGACAAGATCTCACTATGTAAAACCGGATGGCCTGGAACTCTCTATGTAGACCAGGCTGGCCTCCACTTTCCTCTAACTCCAAAGGGCTGAGACTAAGGGTGGGTGCCACCGTGGCCTGTGATCATGATTTTTTTTTTAAGTGAAAATAATTGAAATGATGTATCTCCTTTATCACAGTATGCTGAAGTTTCTCAGCGTGAGCAAGTGATGCGTATTGCCGTGATAGGATGTTTCATTCTCTCTCCATAGTAAATCATCAGTGGATTTTACACCGGCACCTCTCAACACACTCACTGTGTTTCAAGTGCGGGATGACCATGTGCGGCGGCAGCGGGAGGTTGCAGTACTCAATAAAGCAGGCCTCAAATTAGATCTCTTTCCCATCAGCCTTCGGGTCTATTGATAGCGGACAAAAACAACTTGTGGAGTTAAAGGCAATTTCATTTCTTCCAGTTTGCAGGCAGCCTTTTTGCAGATTTACTCTGGCTCATCTGCCCCTGTCCCAAGCCTTGGGGTGAAGCCAGGGTTCCAGAAAGACTGAGCCACCTGCTGGTGGGGGACACGAGGACATGACATTGTCTGTTCTTATTCTAACCCATATGAAGGTTAGGGGCCCACCCAAGGAAGGTTGTCTGGTCCAGCCTGAGGGGCTGTGTTGGAGTCCAATGCCTGCCCTCCACACCACACCCATCCTGCCCTGGTCCAGTCTCCTCCAGACCGGTCCCTGGGCCTGTACTTCCCAAGCATCTGTATTTGTAGCTTGTCTAATGCCTCAAGGCCCTTCACATCCCTCCCCTTGTCCAAAGGAGTGGAACACAGCCAGAAAGCCTGTATTAAGAATGAGAACCATTTCTTCAAGTACAAAACTAGCCAGTACCTGGATTGCAAGCAGCATTCAAGACAGATCCTGGACAAGCCAAGAGAAGCAAACACGCCGAGAGGAGGAAAAACAGCCATGTGAATGAGCAAAGCCTCCGGAACGCGGATAGGGACGTAGAGTATAGGAAGAAGGGGAGCACCTTGGATCTTCTGGAGCCTCAGGGTGAGTCAGCCATTGTTCCTCTCTTGCCTTCCTCTCCTGCCATTGGTCATCCTCCAGGAACTAGAAGAGCTTCCATATCTATGTTCTTATGAGGATCCTGGTGCCTAGTGTGACTAGGGTGCTGTCTGCAGGCAGGCCAGTGTCTCGGGAGCCTGATTTTTCAGCCATTAGTAGCTATGTAACCTGAAAAAATCACTAGACTTGTTTTCTTCCTCCATTTCACCATCTGGGAAATGGGCACATTAATATTAAAATCCCATAGGGTTACTTTAGGAATACGTGGTACTGGGGTAGAGCTCAGGAATAGAAGTTCCCCGGGGAAGCAGACACATCTCTAATTCCTTGTTTCTCTTGTTCCTACTCTGTGTTATATGGTGTCTCCCCCACTGTGGTACACCTAGTGTGGGAGGGCCATAGGAAAAGAAACCAGTACAGAGATAGGAGATATGGGGGAGGGTCTGAAGGTACCTCCTGTTAACACCTAGTGTGCTCACTCAAGCGCCATTCCATCTGTCTGTCACGCAGTGCATTGAGGTGACTTCTGATGTTTCTGTGCAGAGTGGTGAGGAGCCAAGCCTCACACAGTTCTGCCGCCATATAACTATGTAAGCATTCTTCAACAGGCTCAGTGGGCTAGTCCTTTCCAGGCTACCTGAGAAAAAACAGCGAGCATCTTTGACCTTCCAGTATGTCTGAAATCTCTTCACAGATCTGGGAGAAGCTATGCTAAGGAATGTTCCATCACCTCATCCCAGAACTTTGGTGTCTGTGCTAAATGCTGCCACAGGCGTTTCCCCAATCTACGTTCCCAGTGTTGGCGAAAGCCTCTGCTCTAAACCTCACGTTTATTTATAATCCATTCTGTTCTAGAAGATTTAAGGTAGCTTATAAGGTTTATGAAAAACACTATATGCTATATTAAGTAAACAGATTAAAAATATATATTGTACACTGCCAAATTTGAAAAAGTCATTGACCACTATGTATAATGTGTTCAGTTTTTTCTGAATATGTGTATTTTCATGTGTACACGTGTGTGCCCACGGGCATATGTTGAATGTTCATGTATTATAGGAGAGACAAGCTGTACCAAATTTAACAGGTTGTCATGAGAAACAGGTGGGGAATTATAATTGACTTCATTTTTCCTTTACATTTCTCTGTATTTTGTTACCTTTTTTATAGAGAATCTATATATGTTTTATAATAAGAAAAAAAGGCAATGAAAATATCTCCAAAGAAAAACAGTCGAGACCGAAAAAGCTCAACCAAGAGTAAAGACATAAATTGTAAGCCCACTGCAAACCTAAAACAGCTCATTTTCCATGGCCAAGCCACACACTTGGAGCTCGGTTTTCTAGCAGTCAATAGATAAAGAAAATCTGATCAGTTGCATGGGTCACGGGGTGCACAGGATGTAAACAGAACAATTGTTCAGAAAAGCCTGGCTTTTCCTAGTATCAAAGCCTAATGCAACGCCTCCCCTGGGTCCCCACTGAGAGCTCGCTGTGTAATACAGTGAACACTGTCAGCTGCACCTCACAGCCAACAGCACCAGGAGCCTTGTGGGGTTGCTTTCTGGATGCTCTTCAGCGCAGGGTGAGGGCATCACCGTGTTCAGGAGCAGTGCAGGGAAAAGCCATCTGTCCCTCCTCTCCTGCTTTGCTTTCTGTTCCGTCTCTGTCCTGAGTTCTAGTTTGCTTTCTATTGCTGTCATGAGCACCATGCTCAAGGGCAACCTAGGGGAGGAAAGGGGTTCATTTCCACTCCATCACTGAGGAAACCCAGGGCAGGAGCTCAAGGCGGAAACGTCGAGGCAGGAACTGAAGCCGACTATAGGCGAACACTTCTTACAGGTTTGCTCCCCATGACTTTCTCAGTGTCCACTTGTCCAGGGGTGACATCACCCCACAGAGCGATGAGCCCTCCCATATCAATCATTAATCAAGAAAATGTGCGGCAGGCTTGCCTATAGAGCAATCTGATGGAGGTGTTTTTCTAAATTGAGTTTCCCGGATGAGTCTAGCCTGTATCAATTTGACATAAAATCAGCCAGTAACCTCTCTTTTAGCTCTTTGGCTTGTTCTTGTTCTCTCTCTGTCTCTCTGTCTCTCTCTCATCTCCCTTTCCCTCCCTCCTCTCTTTCTCTCATTACATCCCTCCCTCCCCTCTCTTTTTCTCCCTCCCCAGCCCAGTTCCACTTTCTTCTTCCTCAGATGTGTGTTTGCAGCCCTGACAGAGCCCTCACCTGACCCCTGATGGAAAGTGTGACACTCAGCATGCTAAAAGCAATCCGAGCAGCTGACAGCAGGGTCAGGCCTTGGTTCCAGGTCTTAAACCAGCAGCACCCTCCTCCTCTATTCATGGTTCTTTGTTTCCCTAAGTTTCTTTGCCCGATGACCTTCATGACAGTGGCCCTCTGTTAGCTAAAGACAGGGACAGTCACTCTTTGTGCCTGGCAATAAATAATTAGAGTGGCTGGGCATGCATCTGCCTGGAGGAGACTCTCCCTGACTCTCTCTCTTCCTGCCTCTGGTTATCTCTGTGCATGTATTTTTATCTCTTCCCAACTGTTTTCTATCACTCTTCCTCTTTTCTCTGGCTTTGCACCCCACTCCTCTTCTCTCCCCTCACGTATACACAAATGGCCACACACCAATGTACCTGTCCTCGGTGTCTCGGAGAAAACAAGATTTCTCAAGAAGGGGCTTTCTGGTGCCTCCAGGATAAAAGCCTCACCTGCGCAGAGGAAGATGGGGCCCGGAAGCGTGGGTGGGGCTGCAACAGGAAACAGGAAGCATTGAGAGCACTTGGCAATGGGGCTTCACTTCTTTTTCCAGATGTTACTTCTGAGGCCCCAGGTCCCATCCTAGTGAGACAGATGTTCCTGCCTTAACTAAACATGTCTACCATACTCCTCTTCTTGGCCCCATCCTCTCACTCCAATGGACTCACCAAAATAACACGCAGAAGATCTCAAATGAAACAGGGGCAGGCAGGAGGGAATGGCTGACCCTCTGCCCTCCTCTCCTGCAGCCCCATATGGTCTTGGCATAAGAGGGCTGTAGAAATCCAATAACATCTTCGGAACCCGTCCAGATTTAACAGAGCCATCTGTGGAAACATAGCGTGCCAGGGAGGGAGTGGCGGGGTGCACTGTGGCTACAGATTGAGGGTCAAGGTATCGTGCCAGAAGGCAGAACGGTAGAAAGGAGGGTACCTTTGAGGTGGACAGAGGTATGAGGAGCAGCCAGTGATTAGCACCACCATGGTGCTGTCTTTCCTGTGATGACCACTTAAAACATGGAGGAATATGCTCCCAATGTAGTCAAGTGCACAGTGGCTGCCAAGAGGGAGGCGGGACAGGTAATCTGAACTTGGACAGACTTCGTGGCTCTGGGGTCCTGCTGCTAATTCATTTTGGGGCAGATTCAAGACAGATCTGGAGCAAAAGATACTTTAGGATCCAAGGCTCCTCTGAAGGTCCAAGGAAGCCTACCAGGCCTGTAAAGTCTAGTACATGACCACAGTGCAGCTCTGAGCATGGACAGGG
The DNA here is from genome assembly GCA_019843815.1 of Montemys delectorum. NCBI lineage: Eukaryota > Metazoa > Chordata > Mammalia > Rodentia > Muridae > Montemys > Montemys delectorum. The sequence continues at coordinate 13,970 of JADRCD010218017.1, read as the reverse complement.
ATAGTGGGAGGTAAGCATCGTACAATATGTTTTCCATATACCATCACGATTTTGCAATTTCTTTTATTATTTTCAACTAATGTAAATGTGTAACAAAGGGGATTTGGTATTTATGCTTTCTTTAAAGACTTGACAAAAGAACGAGAAGAGGAGGAGGAGGGGGAAGAGGAGAAAAACTCCTCTTCTTCATTGTATGAGGAGAAGTCAGGATGCTCAAAGGTTTGTCTCATGGTTAAACTAAAGCCCAAGGTGAACCAAGACTGTAGAAGCCAAGACAGCCATGTGTGTCTCCCATGTAAGCCAACCCAAGTACATTAGGGACATTGCATATAAAAGAGAAGTTTCAAGAGGGAACAGTCAGGGGAAGCCAGGGAGAGAGGGGGGAAACAGGAAGGGAAGAAGCTAAAGGGCAGCCAACAGAAGCCACAGAGAGGAAGTTATAGAAGAGTAGGGGTGGGGGTGGAGCAGGACACAGGGCCTGGGACCATGGGAGGAAAATCACAGGAGGACCTGGCAGTGGAAGAAACCCCAGAGGAAACCCACAGAATGAGACCTAACCACCTGGGACACTTGTCTCCGAGGAGGATCACAAGAAGCAAACACAGTCACCTGCTATTCTCTGTGATCCCTGCAGCCTGAATTCATTCTCTCCTCTAGACATAGCCTGCAGGCCTTGGGGACCTAAGCCTCCTTTCTCTCTCCTGATGGACTGAGACACCGGAAGGACCCAGAACCTACATCTCCTGCTCCCCTAAACATACTCAGATCTTCAAGCCCGAAGGAAACAGGGCAACGGCCTAACAGGGAAGAGGGAGGAAGGCTGTTTCTGGTCCAGGCTGGTGGCCAAGGCCCATCCTCCCATTGTGAGGCTGTTTCCCTTCCAGCTGCTTCTGTGGTGCTGGCCCCAAGGGTAAGCAGATAAACACTCTCCTGGCCCAGAACCAACAGGCAGAGGAGCTGCTGCAGCTGACTCTGCCCTTTGAGGGCCCTGATGATACTCCCTCATGCCCACTGAATAGCCACTGGGTTCCCAGGGGATGCAGTAGGTTATGACAAGAGTCAACCACCACAGCCAGTGTGAGAATTGTCGCTGTTCCCTGGTATTCAAGCACAGAGCCCCAAAAGCTCTCTGGGGCTCTGGGAGGAAAAGTTCAGGGAGGCTGCCATCTCTGCCTACACCAGGATTTCTACATCAGTCCTCAAGCCATCTATGACCCCTCTAACCAAATCCCTGGGACACTCTTCCTATCCATACTCCCTAGCCCCACCAGTAGTTCAGGGTGGAGACAAATCCCATCCTGAGCCCTCTCAGCCTCTAATGACAAGTGGAGCCCATCTCCCCAGGGGCAAAGTCGGTGGTCAACTTCAGTTCCCTGAGGTGGCCTTGAGCAGTGCCCTCAGGCTAGCTCACAATGAGGTGCAGGGAAGCACTGAGGCTCAGCCCCTCCCGGGAGCTCCCAGCTGTTTTGATGTGGAAGGCAGATGACAATGTCACTGAGTGGTGGGGAGAGAGCTTTGCAGGCTGATGTTTTAAGTGACAGCCATTGTTCCTTGGCAATTTTATGATCAAAGAGAAGAAAGGGGCCTTTTTTAAGCAACCAAGTAGCACATTTATGGGGCCCCAGAGGATTGGGGAAGAGGCTCCAAAGAGGAGGAAGGGAGAATGAAGGGTAAACTGTAACAAAGAGGATCCAGGCTGGAGTCTGCAACCCTGGCTCTCCCCAGAGTCCCAAGCACAGAGGCAGCTTCCCACAACAGCCAGCAGACACTGGGGCTCTGCTGCTAAGTGAGCCCAAAAGTGGGCCAGCAGAATAAGAAACAACGGATGATGATGGCCATTTCTCCCACAACAAAGGCTTCCTGAGCCAGACCCAGAGGACACGCATCGCATCGACGTCTTTACCCCTCCTCCCCTGCTTACCTCCTACCCTACTCTCTCCATCAAAGACAGCAATACAGCAATTAATCCCAAGGGCAAAGATGGAGGGATAGACCCCACAATGGGTCTTTACAGTGTCCGAGCTGGGCCGAATCTTGTGGCAGCCCACATGAGCTTCTGACACAAGACCCTGTAGCCATGCCTCTGCCTCAAGATTCTCACCGTATCAGCAGCAGCTCTCCCTGAGCCAATAACTCTCCTCAGAGATAGCACTAAGAGCCATGCATCCAACTCCTGGCTCCAGGTGCCAGCCAACTGCTCTTAAGACAAACACCTCTCCGTCCATAGCCAGGCACACTTCCTTTTCTCCTCCTGGCCCCACCCACTTCCAGGTCTCATGTTCTCCTGGGCAGGTGAGATCCTCTCCTGGAAGGAAGGGAAGCCTCTTCCCTGTAAATCTGGCCTTGTTCTCAGCAGCCTTCCTCAACAATGGGGTCTCTGCAGAGGATCTGGGCACTTTCTCCAAATGCTGTCCCTTTGGCTTCACCCAGAGCTACAGCCCAGCAGTTCAGGTCAGCGGGTCCTTCAGGTGGCTTGAGAATCACTTGTGAAGGGCAGAGACTGTCAACCACCCATGCTGTGTCTGCTGACACTGTGGGTCTGGGCATGCCACTCTAAAGTCCTGCTTTAAACTTCTGGCATGCTGTGGTCCCTACTGTTAGCATCAGGGCCTCCAAACCTGTGACATTGCATGGGCAGGTCTCACAGACCTGTTGCCAGGGCAACAGCCGCCACATTCCCAAAATCCATTGGGCTCACCTCCCACCTTTACCTGCGGCCACTACATCAGAACCCATATATATATAAATATATATATATATGTTATATAACATATATATATGTGTGTGTATATATATGTTATATATGTATATATACGTACATAGAATGGCTAGAGGTTGGTATCACATATCTTATATGGGGAACATCCTCCATCTCTCTCTCTCTCTCCCTCCTCTCTTTTCGATACTGCCCCCTCTCTCCTTCTCAATTAAACCTCTTACACGTGGCACTGTTTGGACCTAGTGATGTGTTCAGAGAGGCGTTCGTGTCAAAAGTACCACACACTAGGCCCAAACAATTCCATGCGTAAGAGGTTTAATTGAGAGGGTGAGAGGGGGAAGTGGCGAGGAAAGAAAGGAGTGAGAGAGAGAGAGAGAGAAAATGGAGGAATGTTTCCCATTTATATATGGGTTGTGACGTATGGCCCAGGTAAAGGTGGGAAGCGAGCCCTAGGGATTTTGGGAATATGGTGGCTGTTGCCCTGGCAACAGGTCTGTGGACCCGCCCATACATAGGCGCAGGCTTTTGATGATGCTAACACCTAGTGTGGTATGTTCTGACAAGACCCGCCGTTCTAACACATCACCTACCATTCCCCTGGGACTTACACACCACACCCCATGCACGGGTATGGCTTCCACAGTACACGTGGATCTCACCTTTGCCAGCATCCACACAGTACCTTGTGACTATCCAGTCTACATCCTAGAAATAGAGGCCTGTGAGCCCTGAATACTGTCCTGCCACGGAAGAAACGGTTTCGAGGGGGGCGGGGAAGGTGACTTCGGAAGTGCTGGCTGTTGCAAGCATGAGTAACTGTGTCTGGATCCCCAGCACATACACAAAAAACTGACTGCGCCAGTGTCTTCCTCCAATCCCAGCACTCAGGAGGTAATGACAGATGGATCGCTGGGGCCTTCCTGGCTAGCCAGTCTAGGCAAACCATTGAGCTTCAAGTTCAGGAAGAGATTGTGTGTCAAAAAATAAGTCAGAAAAAAACCAAAATCTACGAAGATCTGTGATACCAACCTCTGACCATTCTATTCACATATGCACACAGGTGCACACAACTATATGCACACCCATGAATATGTATATCATACAACACAGACATACCCATGCACACAAAGAACACAGTATTGTTTGAGGTGTCACAGAGAAGCCTGACAGAGCGGGTAGCTGGAGAACTGGGACCACCACAGCAGGGAGCGAGCCTGCCGGCCCAATGGCTTCCTACAGCTCTGTAGCACACCACTAAATCCAGCACCACCATGGCAAGAGAAGTTATTTCTAGTTTAAATTGTCAATAATAATCTAGTGCCTGCAATGAATGGAGTAGTGATGATAAACGGGGTGTTGAATAAAGATGAAGGCTCCGACAGCCGAGGAGAAAACTCCCTCTGACTTAAGTTACCGCCTTGATTAAAATTTCCATTTTATTATCGTAATCAGCAATCTTTGTTCGGTGTGCTACAATTTCTATTTTCCCCACTTAGAGAGATAATTAACAACACTATAAACATATTAAAAGTAAAATGTTTATTAAAATTGCTCTGTTATCGGTATTTAACTTCTTTTTCAGAGATATGGTGCTTCAGTAGACACACCCATGCCTCCAGAAAGGCTTCTCAAATGAATCAAGCCCTCCCCGCTGGGAGCCTCATCCTGGCCCCAAAGTCCCCGGAAGCAGACAAACCCGGTCCTGGTTACACGCTTGTATATTCTGTCAACTCAATCCTGCTTAACTGCATTTCATTCGACTGAAAATATCTTTGAGCATAAAAGATTCATTTTACCCAATACTAATGAGCGGCTGGGGTAAAAAAGACACAGTTGGGAAACTGAGGCATGGAGAACACAAAAAGGCCTCCACATAAAGCATATTCATAACTCTCTGCAATAGGAAAATTCATTCCATGAATAAACAGTCATTATGAGCCTGGTCTATGCCAGGCTTGGGGTACACACCATGCTACCACACCCCCAGAAGCTGACTCTAGGCAGGAGACTAGATGCATGTTTTGAGCCAAGGTGAGAAAATTGTCAATCTGGCTTTTTTTTTTTTTTTTTTTTTAAAAAACAGAACACTGATCCTTATTCAAACACAGAATCTAGCTCCCTGTATGAGATGCCTGTCCAAGAAGTGCAGAAGCCAGGATCCAAGAGGAAAGGGCCCTAAGGTCCCAAAGCCGCATCCTAAGATCTTCTGGTCTCTGTTTCTATCTTCCTTCCTGAACTACACATCTTACGGTAGACCAGCACTCCATTGTCACTGGGTTCCAAAATGAGATAAGACTGGCAGAGCTCAGTCAGTAAAGGACCTGCCTGACTGCCATGAGGACCTGAACTCAGTTCCAAGAGCCCACACAAAAAGCCAGGGCTGATGTCATGCGCATGTAATGTCTGTGCTGGGGAGGTGGAAACAGACGGTCTCTTGATGAGTTCCAAGCTAATGAGGGATCTGATCTCAAACCTGATGGACAGTAGCTGAGGGGCAAAACCCAAGGTTGTCTCTGGTCTCCACATGCATATTTATATGTGTACATGGGTAGCTCCCTCCCCACATGTGCGCTCACATACATATATGCATACATACATATGTATACATGTGTGGGTAATGCATGTACACAAAAACAAGGCTGACTGGGCACTAGAAATTGTCCTCCCCAAAACTACAAGCAGTCTAGAGGATGCCATGTGACTGCCACTATCCCTAAAGGAAGCTTGACTGAAAGGTCTTTGGTGCAAAGTCTCACGGATTAGGCAGACTCTCAGCATTTACACACTGGGAAAGCAGAGTTAAGTTCAGGTAAAGACCCTGAGTAAGTCGACAGGCCAAGAGCTTGATGGCAGACCTAATAATACCAGCTGCCTTCTACACTAGCGCTGGCTCAGGCCACAAGTAAGGGCCTCCTTCTAAAAGCAGGAAGCACAGCCAGGCCTCTCTGCTGCTGTTGCCAGCCCCAGAGACCCCCATATCAGCCTGTCTGTGTGGGATGGGTTTTTTTTTTCCCATGGTGTGTGCTTTAACCTGGAACATAGCCACAGGTATCCTGGAGCCTCCACGGGGAAGATCACATTTTGTTAGTCAGTATGAACCGGAGCCCAACCTCTGACCCCAGTGGAAGGAAGTGGCATTGAAGCTGGCCACACTCGGGGAACCGAGAGGAAGCAGTTCAGGCCCAGGGGTGAGGGCCATTCATCTCACGCCACCGAAGGAAATGAAATCATTATGTCTGCAGCTACAGAATCCAAAGAACAAATTTCCTGCCAGGATAATAAATGGATTCTTTTGTTTTTGCCTTGGCTCCCATCACATGACCCTCCTTCCTCATTCAGGTGACTTTGTGGGATAAATAACCAGAGGTTTCAGTTTCAACCTGGGAAATTGACTGGGGGGTAGGGGAGTGGGGTGGGGGTCACCAGCACCCACGCTTGCTCACTCTTTTCCTTCATCTTTCCTTCCTAAAACACTTCCTGTGCAAAGGTGAGCGGGCTCCTCTGCTCTCCTGCCCTCTCTTCACAGACTTTCATAAAATGAGCCCCTCTCCACCACCAGCTAAGAGATTTTGTGGTAACTGTGGCGAAAGGTAGAAAGAAGCCATTTTACCACTGAAGAGGTGTCACACAAGATGTACTTTGGAAACAATAATGAATAGTAAATGTGAGCTATAAAGTTCCCAGGGCTGGCAGAGGAGCACCAGGGATATGCTCCAGTTGACGTGCACGGAGGGAGCAATGCGGGACCTGGGAGGTATGGTGAAGGCAGCATTATGGGCAACCTGGGTTCCACTGGGCTGCGCTAACAGTCTCCCAAATGGGGCCTCGGAGCCCTGCCCTGGCAGATGGCGATTGTGAAGCAATGAACCACTTCATAACGAGCTTCTGTTCAGCCACAACTCAGAGTGCTCAACTTCTGAATTTGCAAAGAAAAATCACTCCTGGCTTAACATCCAGCAGGAGCCTAGTGTATGGTAAACAAGACTAGGAGAAGCTATGGCTGCCCCTTGCTCTTCAGTCTCTTGGCCTCTGGGAAGGGGTAACAGCCAAAAAATTACACACTACTCTGATGGGGTGAGAAGGTAACTCCAAAGGACAGGGTTGTAGTGAGAATTTTGGTTTCTATAAAAAAAACACTGAAATAGGAAAGTGTTTTCCTTTTAATCCCAGGTATGGGATATGGAGCTGCCTCAGACTGTAAACAGCAACTGACTATGATTTGTCTAGTGCTCTAGCAGGGGCATGATTTTGCTAACTGCAGATAGTTTTTGTGATTGTGTAACGTTTGGAATTCTGGGGATTTTTCAAAGGGTATATAAATGGCAAGGGCTCCAAGAGGCGTGTAGTTGCTTGGTGTGGGATGTTGTTAGTCTGTTTGTTAAGTAGTTGTGTAAGAGGAGGAGGAGGGAGGGGAGGAGGAGGAGGAGGAGGAGGACGAGGACGAGGACGAGGAGGAGGAGCAGCAGCAGCAGCAGCACTGGAGATGACTTTGAAAGGGAAAAGCTCCAGTCACTGGAGATGACTTTGAAGGGGAAAGCTGGGTGTCACCTCCTTCCTCTCCCCCTCTGTCAACCCCAGTCATGGGGTGAGCATTTTTGCTATGCCACATACTCCTACCATAATATGCTACCCAACACTACAGGCTGATAGAGCAAGAGAGCCAACCAATCACAGGCTGAAACCTCCAGTACTATAAGACAATAAAAGTCCCCCCTTTTTTTTCATAAATTAATATGCTGACATTCCAACAAATACCCATGATAACACAGAGTTAAATGTAGAAACAAAGATGAAAACATCAGAAAACACAAACCATAAGGCAGCTATATATCACTAATTAGCCCAGGTAAATTACTACACAAAAGAGCAGTGAAATCCTTCGGCGATAGGAAAATAAGAACCTCTTGCAACTGGGGTGGTGGTTCAGAAGGTAAGTGCTTACTGCACAAGCATAAGGACCTGAGTCTGGGTCCCCATGACCATTTAAAAGCCAGATAGGGCAGCAGCATATATCTGTAACTCCAGCACTGCATGGAAGAGATTAGTGGATTTAGTCCATTGACTTAGCCAATCAATGAGCTCAATGAGAGAAGGATCTTGGGGCTTGGTGGACACCAGCCATACCAAATCTGTGAGAACTGGGTTTGATTAGAGATGCTGTCTTAAAAGCTAAGGTGGGGTGGCTTCCACCAGCACACTTGCGTGTGTGCATGTACACACACACACACACACACACACACACTCATTCCCCACAACATGTATACTCCAAAAAGCTGTCTTCTGACAGCATGCACGCCATTACACACACATCAACATATGTGCAAGTAAAAAGAAGACTCCAGAGGTGATACACTAAATGGTATAAGGTATCTCATTCTTAACACCAAAAATATGATACAGCCAAAGAAACAGGAAAGCACGGTCCATGCTCCAGACAGATAGCAGTCAGTAGAAACCGCCTCAAGTCTCTCACTGCTGGATTCCACATCCCTCAAAGCAGTGCTGTGAATATATTGAAAATGTGCAGGAAACCATGTAGAAATAATCAAGAAAGATACAGCAATGAACAAACAGATCATCTTCTCGGAGCTAGTTGTTATTCTTCATTCGAAACGGAAATTCTAGACTTGAAAAATATACAGTGGAAATGAGATCCTCCTGTTGAGGAGCGCAACAGACATTGCCACAGGGAAAGGAAGGAGAATCAGCTAACCTGAAGACAGAGTAATGGAAATTACTATGTCTGACAGCTGAGTTGAAAATGCAAAAGAAACACAGAAATCCATCGGCTGGCATCAAACAGACTCATACAAATGTGACAAAAACTAGTAAAGGAGAAAGGAAAAGAGAAAAGCTTTTTAAAAAAAAAATCAAGGTTCAAGTTTAATGGGAAACAACAATCTATCTACATTGAAAATTTCAACCCTGAGAGATAGACATAAAAAGAGTCACACCTGCACATACCACAGCCAAGCCAGAACATTTGAATGAAGCAAGGAAAACAGACAACACATACAGAAGAACATGGGTGTGGTGAACACCTGGCTTCTAAAACAAGGGACAAGAGAATGTTTCCAAAGTATAAAAGAAAAATCTGCATCCAGCAAAGTATTCCATAAATGTGAGGACAAAATAATGAAGATGTTTCTGGATGACCCACGGCCAAGAGACTCTATTGCTATCAAGCTTGCTTCCAACGTAAAAATGCCGGGAATCAAATGGCATTTAGGATGAAAAGATAAAGAGCACCGGAAGGTAACTAGAAAGCATACGAGGAAATTAAAGCTTTAAAAATCGTAAATATAGGGATTGTTCATGAGAATTAACATTGTCTCTTAATTGCATTAAAAGGCTTAAAAATAAAATAGCAACCCCAACCGTGTTGGTGAGTTTATGGCAAAGAACACAAGGAAGGGATCCAGGGACCTCACAGAAGAGAAGCCACTTTAACCAGGTCATGAAGGATATGTTCAGAGAGAGAGAGAGCGAGATGAGGGAAGGGCATACCAGGCAGAGAGAAAGATTCTGCTGAAGGTGCAGACACGAGGAAGGCATGCCTGAGGAAAAGCAGGTGTGAGGGCTGAGCACGTGGGCTTAGGGGTAGAAATGGCAGCCGGGAACAAACGAAGAAACTGATGTCAAACTGACCTGAAGAGACAGGACCGCTCTCTGTCCAATGAGAGAGAACAAGAGGGTTCGCAGGCAGCAGAACTGGACTTATGGAAACCCAAGATCAAGGTTCCAATAGGTTCAGAGTCTGTTGAGCCGGCACTTGCCTCCTTGCAAGGCTCTGCCCCAACAGCCAAGTCCCCTGACTACAGTGATGTCCATAAACATGTCTTATCTTCTGTGCAGCTTTCAAAGTCCCTGTGGATGAACTCAGACAGGTAGATAGCAACAAGGGAAACTATAAGTGACAGAGGACTCAGAGATATAGAAATATAATTTGAATCAAGCCACACAATACCAGCCACTTGGATGAGTCTGCATGTCAAGCCCCCTAACTTAAGCTTGGACACAAAGAGTACAAAAAGTGCAGAGCAAGGCTCTGGAGCTCACAGGTAGATGGTACATCCCTACTCCTATCGCAGCACCAGCTAGCAGTTTGGGATAGGAGGGTGCCCACCTGAGAGCAGGAAATAACATCAACAATGGAACAGAAAGTAAACAGGGGACCTTGGAAGCTTGGAGCCCACCCCACCTCCTGTCAAGAGCTGTCACCCTACTGTCCCAGACCCAGGAAGGTTCCCTAGAGGAAAAAAATACCTGGACTCAGATCTCCTCAGTGGTAACCAATACAGCACCCCCTGCCCTGCTGTGATGAGCCTCAGAGATAAAGTTGGGCAGATGGAACAGGTTCTTGGTACCCAGAAGCCCTGCTCTTCTATAGCAAAGCAAGCAGAGCATCTAATACGAAAAGGTCTCAGCCACTGTCTGAATGTCCACATCAGAGACCCCCTAGAAACCAGGAAAGTCCAGGACAGGCAAAGGACATAAGTTGTCAGCCACCCAGCTACACAGTCACCCCAAGACTTCTTAAAGGTAGAGGATGCAGGGAGATGACGCCAGATAAAGGAAGCTTCGAGAGGGTGGCAGGCTCTGGTTTGAAGGAGCCCCAGGCTAGGCCAGTGCCTCTCAGTGCAAAAGTCACCCTTAAGATCATATGTGTTAATGGGGGTTTTAGGGATGCCGGTTAAGACTGTATTCCCTGCACCTGAGAGTCAGAGGCATGAGTTCAAAGCCAGCCTGATCTACAATAGAGACCCTATCTCTAAATAAATAAATAAATAAATAAATCCACAAATAAACATTTGTGTTGAGAAATGAGAAACAATGGGTAGCTGAGTGCCACAAAATAGTGAGCATTCTGGAAGTAAGGTATTGGCAATTCCCAGCCAGGGTCACTAAATCTTACCCTATGCTGCAAGCTGCACAGGGACCCTTAAAGGCTGCCACATCTGTCACTGAAGGATGGGCCGAGTGGCAGCCAGGGACCTTGCATTTATGGCATGCACCACTGCCGCACACTGTAAAACGGCACCCAGATTGCAGCGTCCTCTCCAACTTCATAAAATACATTTTATTGATATTGTTATGGTCCTGACTCAAACAACTTCATAAAATTTTCTGTCCTATGAAGTGGGTGCTCATTTTCACCCACTCCTTGGAAAGTCAGGGACTTTCTAAGGTCTATTTAACTTGGGCATTAAGACACTATTTATGTGGGGTGTGTGTGTGTGTGTGTGTGTGTGTGTGTGCGCGCGCGCGCGCGTGCATGAGCGTGTGTGTACATATTCATGTGTGTGCTTGTGTGCACATACAGGTGTATATATGTGTGCACATGTGTGCATGTGTGTGCATGAGCATGTATGTGCATATGGGTGTATGTGCTTATGTGCACACACAGGTGTACATGTGTGTGTATGCACATGTGCGCATGTATGCAGGTGCATGTGTGTAGTGGCTGTGCATGCAAGCCAAGTATCCTTTGGCTTCATTATCTTCAACGACTTCAAGTATCCTTCCTAAGACACCATCAACCTTCCTCTCAAGACAGGTTCTCTCACTGGCCTGCATCTCTGCAAGGAGGTTAGCCCCTGTGGCTCTTCCCCTGCCTCCCTCCTCAGCACAAGGATTACAAGACTGCACCACCATGCCCAGAGTTTGTTTGCATGAGTGCCGAACATCAAAGTCAGACCCTCTGAAAACACTTTATCAACAGAGTCATCTCCTTAGCCCCACTGAAAAACTTCTTGAAGATTAGAGCATACACAGTGTTCATTTCCAGTGTTTCCTGCCTACGAGAACCAGCATCATTTTATCTGGCCAGTGCATGGAGACAAAAGGAAAATTAATTGCATGTTTTGTCAATATTTTAAAAATGATGTTTTTTTTGTTTTTTGTTTTTTTTGTTTTTTAATGCAGGAAAAAAAGAATCACATTAGCCAATGCCCATGTAGCTAAACGGATCTGGGACACCTGTTTGACATCAACTACAGATGCTGTCAGAGCCTGCTACAGACAACACTTTGTGCTGGGCTCCAAGAGAAGATGAGTAAGGTCTATTGCCTGTGCCTCAGTGACACACGCTTCCCAGGAAAAATCAAAGGCTGGATTTTGATATTAAAGAGGATGCCAGTATTAAAATATGGAGGAAGAGATTTCTTACAGAGAGGTGGAGAAGGATGTAGTCCCACAACAAAAGGCCACCTCCCTGCTCCTTCCCCAGGATAGTAGGATGTCCCAGGGGTCCAGTCCTTGTCCATCCTGTGCACATTGAACCAGTAATTTGTTATATCCTAAGACTTACAGCAAAATCTCGTTAAGTGATTTCCACTCCCCCCCCCCCCATATCCAACAGGTCACCATACCTGATTCCTTTTGGGGCGATGCTTGTGGGTGGGGCTTAGAACATAGCCAACAACTGTAGTTGAGTTCTGTTCCCCAAAGCTTGCCAGCCCTGCCCTGTGCCAACCCCTCTCCCAGGACACTACCATTCTCTCTTCCTACTCTGAAACAGCCTGGTGGAAGGTGGTGACCAGGTGGGATGCTCTGGGGCTTAGGATGAATCCTGGTATAGTAGATCGCCCAAGGGCAGAGGTAATTATTGACAGCTCCAACCCCTGTGCTTGTATCCAAGAGCCACTCTTCCTATCAGCTATGCAGTCAGAGTCAAAGACAACAAAAGAACCAGCTAGAAGACCAGGTGATGCATGCTATGAGCCTCACGGAGCGAGGCACTATCCAGTGACAAGCATGGTAAAGTCAGGGATGTGTTTGCAGAGCATTGGTACCATGATCAGAAACAGGAAGCAGTGTGTCAAGAGAGTCAAGCCAGTTTTACATCCTAGCTCTAGGTTGGCCTATCAGCCTCCCTGCATCTGTAAAGAGGAATGAAACTATTGAGTTGTATACTGAAAGTCTAATGAAATTATACACACAAAAGATTTAATACACAGTGCTTGGCACTACACAAAAAATAATAGTGTTCTTCCATCTGACTGTTATTGATAAATATGTATTATCAGCCTACAGTAGAAAAGGAATCCCTTAATTAGGCACATCCTGGATCACCCCTGCATGCTTTGTTCCTGATGATTCTATTCAAATTTTCCTGGGAGTAGAAAGTACACCTTTGTTTTTAGCTTACAAGTCTCATAAAGAGGAGCCAGCTCCCTCTTTCCACGCGTCTGTCATTAAGCTGCCTCCACATGGCCGTGGCTGCTTTGGGCTCATCATCAAACTGGGAGGCATGATTTGTCTTAGATTTAGCCACAACCATGAATTTTCCAGATATTAATTTTCAGAGAGTAAGAAAGGCTCCATGTGATTGATTTTATAGTTCTATTAAGTGAAGGATCGTCGAGAGGAGGGCGCTGAGCAATTACTCTCCGTGACTTCTGCACATAGCACGAGGGGCTGAGGGCTTAAATGTGTGCATCACAGGTGACAGATACTAGGAAGAACCGATTTCACCAACAGGCTGGCAAAACTTTAGTACAAAATGCTAAGAGGCTGCAGAGAAGGCATCAGGGAGGTGTCCCCAAAAGCCAACAGCTTGGAGGGACAGGCAACTAGGAAGCCAGGGATCCCTCTTGATCCCGCTCCTGACACAACAGGAGACTCTAGATCAGCTTAGTTTTCAGGACCCAGATTCCCCATCACAAAAGGAGAGGAGAGACTAAGATACCCACCCTTTCATTGAGAGGAAGAAAAGGGGGAAAGGAAATGATGTCATTATATTGTGATCTCAAAAGACAAAAAATTGAGTTCTTAGGGCCTGTAAATGGCTAAGATGGTTTGACAGATAAAGGTTCTTGCCTCCAAGCCTGAAAACCTGAGTTTGATCTTCAGGACCCACCTGGTAGAAAAGAAAAATTGATACCCAAAAGTCATCCTCTGACCTCCACACATGCACCATGTCAGAAGGGCCCACACACATACAAAAAGATCCAACAGATAAATAGATGTAAACCAAAAATTAATATAGTTTTTAATTAACTCCATTTTAAAAATATCACTTTGATATTTTTAACCAAGTATGAACTAAGGTCGAAGATAAGACGACAGACTATTCCTTTTGACCATGGGGTATTTGAGTGAAAGTTCTGTTTCCATTGTACCTCAGAACTCGGCCTGGGCCTGTTTTTCACTGCAGGGGCCAGACATCTCAGAACAAGCTGTACCAATACCTAACCATCATCCCTTTTCAGTATCAATTCTGCCTGACAAAGCTTCGGGTGAACACATT